>JANUSC010000274.1:0-304806 GCA_025200525.1 Camellia lanceoleosa | reverse complement strand
AAAAAATCTAAACCCACTTTAATCCATTCACTAAGGATTGCAACTCCATTTTAATATTATTGCATTAAAGTAGCCAAAAACTTTATTTCCAGAATCCTACATAAACAAAAAATTATCAATAACAACAAACTAACAACGCTTTAACAACAAAGACCCGTAGAGAGGCAAATCAAATAACCTCAGATAGAAAATGGAAGCTGGTTTTGAACCCCTCATAGTGAAATCTATCTCATTTACAGTTGCCCACACAACACGGTCTTGAAATTGTTCTACAGCTTATAAAAAACCAAGACAATGTAATCTCATTAATCATGTGAATTACTCCAACCATTGTTTTGTTCTCACCGTTATGTCCTGGCTTATATCAGGAACACTCAGCCTCGATTCAAAGGAGTGGTTGTAAAGAATTAGGCCTTGTCAATTTATAGAAGCTGCCTCACTTCACACTCATAGAGGTGACTCTACTTGAGTATCCTGCTATACTCAAATTTTCAATAAAATTTCAAATACTACCTAGAGTCGCTTAAAAGTTCAAATTTTTAACCTTCTACGCCAGTGTATCACTAATAAAAGGAATGGTCGAGTGTTTTACCTCGACATACCAATCCGCTACATCGCAATTAGGTTGTCCCATTGAACCTCAGATCTCTGGGGATCTCCAATCAATTCAGGTTGGGTTTCATTTTCGATAACACCACTAAAGCGCCTTAACCCCATTCCTTCTTGGGACAATGTTTCTACTAACTCGAAAGTTAACCTTTTGGCTACGTGGATCCGTTAATGTCAGTTCTTAGACTTTACATATTTTCCAGGTAGAGATCAACTCCATTAGAGAGTAGTTGTCGTGATGGAAAATTATGTCTATGACGCATATGTCTAGACTTTCCATTATAAGCATATGACTTTGTGCTTGTCCAATCGCCAATTGGCTATCACATAATGAATACGATAGCGTGCATAAGCCTCGCCAACGCCGAGTATCTCTCATCAAATTGGCGGTTATTTCATTCAAATTTCTTCTCGCATTGCTTTATTCTAAAGTAATAAACTTTGATTCCGCTGCTGATCTCGAGTATATACATTTTCTTGGAAGATTTCTAAGACACTACGCCGTCTATCCGAGGTTAAACACATAACCACTTAGTGGATTGGAGTCTTTATAACAGATATCCAATAAGCGCTTACCTTATACCCGCTTTCTAGTATCATCAGCATCTCGCATAATGCAAATTTCATAGCCCCTGCGTGTAGGTAGATAACCTAACACCAGATAATGCCCTTCAATGAGTAGCATTCATATTGCTCGTACCTACTTCTGTCGGGCTAATAGAGTAGGCTATATCCGCCAACTCATCGACACACATAAAACTTCCAATGACTCGCCGAGAATATTCCTAGAAATAGAGAGACACTCTCACCATTATTCTCGGTCAAATGTAGAATTACGCCCACCGTGTCCTGTGACATTAATTTGTATCCTGATTTACTTTAAATTTCTAAGTATCTTCCTCAACATAGTGATATTGAGAGAGTGTAACACCATCGACATATTCGGTAATCTTAAAGACCTGCATCATATCTACAAAGCCCATATCTTTCATGCCAAACTTAGAGTTTAATAATCTCTTGTGGTTCTAATCGCCTCACCATTACTACTAATAATGAGTATGTCATCAACGTGATAGACACAAAATGATATAACTTCATCGTTGTCTTCGATATATACAAGATTTGTCAGTTAACGACATTGATTTTGAACCCTTTGACAACATAGCGCTGCTAAACTTCTCATGCCATTCTTTAGAGCTTGCTTCAAACCATACAAATGATTTGGACAAGTTTACGTGACTTTTTTTATTTTGTCCTAGGAGCTTAAAAACCTCGCTAGTTGCTCTATGTAGAGATTTCTTCATCTAAATTCCATTTAAGAAAGCTTGTCTTTACATCCATCCGATGTACTCTCTAGACCACGAAAAGTCGTTTATCGCAATCACCATGCTAATGGATGTAACCTTGTCATAGGTGAATACGTGATCAAAAAGTAATCCAGCCTTCTTCGCCAGACATATATCCTTCGATAACTAGCCTAGTTTTATACTTATCAATTGATCCATCCGCTTTCATCTTTCTTCTAAAGATCCACTTTACCTCAAGGCCTTATTGTTCGTGGTGAAGATCAACCAACTCCCAAGTATGGTTTTGTAAGATGGAATCAATCTCACCCTAATTTCTTTCTTTTCACAAAGGACTTTCAAGTAAAGTCACACTTCATGGAACGCTCCAAGATTCTCCATCTAACATATAAGTCAAGAAGTCCTGACCAAAGGACTTTGCGCCTTTTAGCCTTTTTACTCCTTCTTAGCTTATCTACTTTCTTAACTTGATCATCTATGTGATCATTGTCACCTTTTAACCCTTCTTTCATGGAACTCTAACCTCTTCTGATACAACAAGGAAATACATTTTTAAAGAAAGATGCATTTCTGGATTCCATGAGAGTGTATTCTTTGTGTATATTCGTAATAACAGACTCTAAATATAAGAAATCAATATGCACCACTATTTATATTGTGCATAACCGCTGAATACAAAGTCAATGGATTTTCACAGTGCTTATCCTAACCCTCTTGGATTTAGGAATTATTTCACCTGCAAGACTTCACATTTGTAGAATTTATAGAAAGGCTTTTTGGCCTTCTCTAAAAATTCATACAGGTCTTTAAACAATTCCTTGTGTCACAACAATTATGAAACTCTCAAAATCATATCACAAAGTAAATACATTCCTGCAAATGTCATCAACTCAATTAGGCACCCAAACATATTTGGTCCAACCTATCACTCAAGCTTGGCCAGTTCTTACTATTAGGAAACACAAATCCAAAGGTTCAATAGCTCACTATTCTGTAACTTCATAACATGGCCAATAATCTTATCACCGAATCACTAATTTTTCAAAGATGTGGTCAAGAACTTTCTACTACTAGGAATCATAATGTTTTAACATGTGATCAATAGTCACTTTACTACTAGGAATCACAACGCCCGACATAGATCAATATACTCTTTTCATTACTTTAAGAATCATCATGTTTTGACATATGATCAAGAGCCTCTCCACTACTAGGAACCATCATGTCTTGACATGTGATCAAGAATTGCTCTACTACTAGGAACCACAATCTCATAATTATGTAGCTGCTGGTCTAATATCTCTTAGGGAACCACCAATTTTTCTATCTTCGTGATCAGTGATTTTGTACTCACTAGGAGCTACTAATTTAAGAATATATCTGCACTTAAAAAATTCAAAATATATTCACACACCTCCTAACAAGTTGTCTCTTATCTTTGCTTTCAAGCTAAAGTCACATGGCAACTTCATATATGCTATAATTGACACAAGGATAATATACCACTACCTCTGACATTCAAAGGTATTTTCATGCAACCTTTATGATTTCCTTCAATCACACTTCTGATCTCTCTAGATCTTCCTTTAAGAATCTCGCAAGGGCTTAAGGTTGTCGTGTGGATCGACATTTCATGTTGTCACCTTCTTTGAAGTCATTTCAAAAATCACAAAGCTAGTAATTTCACTATTCTCGCTTTTTCCAAAACTAAACACATAACAGGCCACCAGAAAATCCAAAGTTTGAAATTTAATTCAAAATCGATCTCGCCACTTACCCAGAATCAATATGGTTAGAAAGCTTTAGGAAGATCGGAGGGTCACACCCGGTCTGCCTCTATTTAATACCCAAGGCTTAACCTTAGACAAAACTTTCAAGGGCATGTTGACTCTTAGTCCATGGGAAACAACATATAGAATTAAGTTTTCTAGGAGATAAAACCAAAGTTAAAACAAAACTAATTCCCCAAGCAAATAAAATTTGCTACCAAAATTACACTCACTCATAAAAGTTAACCGTACTCCTGTATCAAGAGCCCTATTATTTCTAAATAAAAATCAGAAAAATTTAGCTAATGCTACAATTTGGTTTCTTTTCAACATCAAAAACACTTTGGAAATAATCAAATTATAACCAAAGACTTTCCAAACTTGGTTTTAGAACACTTCCGTAATAAAAGTGATTAAACCTGTAAATTTTCTCAAAACTCCCAAAGGTTTGAAACCAAACTGCTCTTTAGCTGTCATTTCTAACAAATAAGAAGTAATTCTTTAGCCAAGGCTAAACATGTTGGTTTCTATTGACTTTAAAACCAAACCAAGTTCCAAACTTACAAGCGCTTTAAAATTACTTAACCAAATTACAAGCTAATATAAAAATTGTCAGTAACAATTCACACCTTATATAAATGCTTTCCAACATGCCAAGCAAACAACCTTGTTAAAATAAATTTGCAATTAACCAATTACTAAACTTCTGCAAGAAAAATTTGCTTCAATTATAAATGAAGAGTAAATTCCAATCCACAATGATTTTATATAGTACAAAAATCCTTTTCCACGCCGAGGTATGCATGTTCATCACAAAGGTTAGTATCCATACTTTGTTTGCGTACATCCCAAAGACCTTATTCATTTGGTTTTGTATTTGTTTCTCCCAATCCCTCTCACTATAAGAACATGTACACTTTGGCGCATCAAAAATATTAGTCAACAAAAAGTATTGATTTTAGTCGCCAAAGATTCTTTGCGGACCAAAAAATTGCAATTTGGTCATCCGGCTTTGTCAAGGATACATCATCATGAAGGTATTAGAAGATTAAAGAACATTTAGTTGCCATTAAAGTACTACAAAATACCGACTAACACACATTAGTAGGCAAAAGCAGTAATGTGTATTAGGCTTTGAATTTAAAAGAGCCTTAATACGTTGATGATTCATATTAGCTTAACTAAATATATTAGTATACCAGCGTGCATTAATTTGTTTAACTCACTTCTTTAGCAATCTAAGTCTTTGTCGTAAAAGTTAAAATATCTACTGCCACGAAATTCATCGTCGCCATTAGTGTTATTTCAATTACTAAATGTTTAGTCGCTGAAAGGTTCATTCTTTTTGTTACTTGACACGTGCTAGTCAAAATATGCTTTTTATTATGTTTCCGCGACTAAAAATGTTGTCAAATTTCAAAAAGTGTTTTTCCTGATTTGTTTCCAGGCTATCAAAAATGTTGTCGCCAAAAGTAAAGTTTGAGTTTAGCTACTAAACATGTTAGTCGCCAAAAGTAGTTTCATTTGTTTTGGCTACTAAATATTTAGTCACCTTAAAAGATTTATTTTTTTTGGCTTACCAAATTGTTTTGTCACCAAAAACGCCATTTTATATTTTATTTTTTTTTCATTTTAATAAATTTTGTTAGGAACCTGAGTGTAACATCCAATCCACAACCTCGTAATAGTATACAACCCATATATATTATCACCTATTCCGTAATGCATGTTTCACTTACAACCATCAAAACAAAAAGAACACCTCGCTAATGTAAACTTATATACAAAACCAACTATATATATTCCAATTATAAATAATAACGGGCTATACATTCCAAATATTATCAAGGTTACCAAAAACAATGTCCTCCTTACAGGCCAACATTTTTATTATACTATGTATTGTAATGATTATTTGCTATGGTACAAATTACCATGGTAATATGTACCACAAACAAAAAGGTAATCTATATATACCACTGTAAATGCAATTATCATTAAGCTTAAAAAATATAATACGCATTCTCGCCATATAATTATGTGTATTTGATGCATCCAAATTCCACGGTCCATTGATTCTATACCACCAGAGCAATTAATAGAAGCTTCAAAAATACTATGTACCTTCAATCGAAAATTATATGTACGATGTATCCACAAATTCACACAAAAAGTATAGAATGACGTAAAAAACTTCCTCAAATTTGGTAAAACCGGTGAATTATCTTTCCCGACAAAAAATAGAAGATCCATTAATGTCAACGCCCAAAAGCCATCTACACAACAAAAATTACTAATCTATTAGTTCCTATTGTAAAACAAAAATTGTAAACAAAAAGTAATAGGCTTTCATCTACAAAACACAAATTGGCAAGGATGTCAATTGTAATTGAAATTGTATTTAAACCATAGTTTGAATTTAGGAATTTCATTGAGTTTCTTTTAATACTTTAAATTGTATTGAAAGTGTACATTTAAAGTGCAAAGAAATTCCTGTCATTCATGAGCCCCAAGTCAAGTTTAGTCTAATAAAAACATATATGTATTTTATTCATATATGTACATATATAGAGATGCTTATAGTATCATATATATTTTGTAAAGCTTTAATATATGTTTTAATATATTTTATAAGCTTTATAGTGTTTCTCAAACCAACTCCCAATGTACTACGCGTTAATTACGCCTCGTCTCGAATTCCCATAGGTCCTATTTCATATGAAGAAGTTACCCGCTGCCATCCTCATACAGCTTGTTGAGATGTTTTCTTAAATTTCGCCCTCAAGGCCTTTTTTCACTTAAGTTTATGATGCTTAATACGCTAACTCCCAATGGTTGTATTATCATATACTATGTGGCCCCTTGGCACTTATTCAAGACAGTCCTATTTGACACATGGAAGCTACCCATGCCATCTCTATAGTGGTTAGGGCTACTTTCAATTTTGATTCCTCAACGCTTTTTTACAGTTTATATGCTTAATGCCAACTCCCAACTGTGACACGTGCTAATTATATCCCATCAGTCTCTGGCATTGTGTCCTATTTTACACCAGAAGCTACTTTGTGCCATCTCTACAATGGTTCGGGAATGATTTCAATTTTTCATTAGTCAGGCCTTTTTTCTTTTGCCATGTTATGGCCTTTTTTCATTGCCAACTCCCAATGTAATACATGCTAATTACATCCCGTCATCTCTTGTTGTGTCTTATTTCTGACATACAAGAGTTGCTGAAGCCACCTGCGTGCTCATCCCTACAATGGTTCTGGGTCGCTTTCAATTTTCTACCTCAATGCCTTTTTTCTGGGCTTAAGTTTATGGCCTTTTTTCACGCATAACTCCTAACGCACACTAGCATTATGTCCCATCTATCCCCACAGTCCTATTTGACACAAGGAAGCTACCTGCCAAGGTTATCCCTACAGTGGTTCTTAGGGTCGCCTTTAATTTTCTACAAATTTAACTTTTTTCTGCTTAAGTTTATAGGCCTTTTCACCATGATAACTCCCCAACGACACATGCTAATTATGTCCTCGCTATCTGGGTCCCACGTGTCCTATTTGACATGCAAGGAAGCCACCCGTGCTATCTCTACAAGTGGTTCAAATGGCCGCTTTCAATTTTTCGTCCCTCAACGCCTTTTTAGGCTGCCAGTTATATGGCCTTTTTTCACGACAACCCCTAAACGCATCCATGTGCTAAATTGAGGTCCCGGCTCTATCCCCACAAGTCCTATTTGGACCCAAGAAGCTACCCGTAAGCATCCCTATAGTGGTTCGAGGCCCGCTTTCAATTTTTGACCCTCGAATGCCTTTTTGGCTAAGTTATTGCGGACATAGAAGCTGCCATAAAAAATATGTTCCGATTTTTGCCTTTTTTGCCTTTTTTTCGCTGGAGCAGACTTATTGTACATAGAAGTTGCTATAAAAATATGGTTTCGATTGATCTTTTACTAAAACCTCACCGACCATCGCTTCTCAACTTAAAAAATTCAAATAACATTTTTAGTTTTCTTAAAAAATCGTTTTTCTTCGTACTCTTTCGCTAGTTTTCAATTTGCATTATATCTTCACAAATTTCTTTTCTCTCTCTCAAACTCATCAAAGACAGAACCAATAATGGCTTGCATGCACTCTTAGACTAGTCCAGCTTGTACTAGTTATATTGTATTAAATCAAAATTCATTCCAATTTAACTTTTGTTTATTCAATTAGTTCTTAAATTTGAAATGACATTCAATTGGATATCATCGCTAATTATAGTAAATGGCCTCATATTCATAGGCTCATCAGATTTGCTTTTGGGGAACTTAATATTTCATTCCAATCATGTGGTTACTCTTATGGAAAACTGACACGATCCTTTTGTGTAATGTATCAAAAACACTACGGCACCACGCCTACCGTGGGTCAGCCAAAAGTCTACTCTACCTTTATGCTCCAAACCTATTTTCTAGCTGGCCAATATAACAAAAAAAAAAAAAAAAAATTGAGAAAGGTATAGCAACTTTAAAAACAATTCTATGTCAACATGATCCATAATATTTTTTGTAGAAGTTGGGAAACTAGTTTGTCAAAACAAAATTTTCATTTTATCTAATAGTAGGATGACCATCCGAACTCCTCCAAGAGGGTTGTCGTACCGTGACACCACGCCGTTCAAAATGGATTGAGTTGTACTTGTTGTGCCTCTTCCCTGCGGTTTTTTTTTCTTCATCGCACTGCTTTGGATCATCACCGTTCTCTTTCCTCATAATTTCCTCCCGATCTCTTTTTTTGGCATGCTTCTTTCTTTTCTCCTTCAATAGCTTCTCTCGTGATCTCTTCGCACTTCTCTTTCTCCTTCAATAGCTCATCGTGATCTCCTTTTGGCGCCTCTTTCTTCATTCAAGAACTCCTCATGATCTCTTTTGACGGTCCTCACTTAAGAACCTCCAAGCATCGCTCTCATTGACTCTATATGGCGTTTGTCACGTGCTCGTGCCACACTCCAGAAGTCAGGAAGAGGGTTGTGGGCCTATCCCTACATCCATACACAAGTATTTTTTTTTTTTTTTTCCCTTAGCACTTCTGCCTTTGATATTTCTTCGGGTCAATGGCATCCTCAAGACGGGTGCGCTACCAACTTCAGAGATTCACCATCATCCTATCCCGCTATGGCAGTAAAAAAAAATAATAAAGTCAAGGATGGAGAAGGAATGTAAAACAACTTCTTTACTAATAGATACATGCATTGACAAATTGGTTTCTTGCCATTCAATACTCACATGTAGCTCAATACCACATTTGGGGTCAATTCGGGATCTCCCGGCTTTCTTGGATTCTGTGTGTTTTTTTATCAAATTCGTGAAAAATCTATATCTCCATCCTCATTTGCCTGTTCTCTAGGGTTTTCAAAAATTCCGCTGACGTAATTAGTACATGTGTAATATTCAAAATCAAGAAGTAATCAATCATCCATTACATTAATAAATTAAGTTCGTTCAACATGTTTACATTGTTATAGGAAGTGATCGCGATCCATCAGTATATTATAGGGGAGCATAAAATTTCATTTGCTTTTACCAAATTCACTGAGCGTTTTAAAAAAATAGGAACAAAAAAAATAAAATAAAAAATAAAAATAAAAATTAGTGAAGAATTTTATATATTAAACATGAAATTAATTTCAATAATGGGGTTTGTAAATTAATTTGTTACCAAGGAGATTCATTTTTCCAAGCAACATCAATAAGATATTTCCAAATTCTCCAAGCTTCACTCCACTAGGTTGGATGACTATAGGGGTCATACAACACCCTTTCCCTCAAGTTCGAGGAACTCTTTGCTTAGATTGTACTCCAATCCTGTGTATAGAAAATATGCCTTCTTCACTTATCGAGGATCCTCAAGCTGAGCTTGTTCCATCATTATCAAAATCATCGCCAATAACAAACTTGTCCTATAAAACATAATAAGAGAATTAGTGACAACAATTAATTTATAATTACAAATAACATAATGAAGACATTTATGGAAAGATGGATTCTCAAGGCAATCGCTTGGATGATCAAGATATTTGGTAGTTTGATCAATTTTTTCCATGACTGTCACCGAAGAGGTGAAAACTGCCTAATTTGAAGGCTGGCCTTAACTCCATTCGTCATTGGGTGGCATTCTCTCCTGATCGTGATTCAACACCCGCATTGACATAGACATGTACTTCTCTCCTTTCTCCTAGTAATTTTTTTCGTCAGACTCTTTGCCTTCATCGTTGGTCCTATTACATGAAAGTGACCTCATTTGTTTGGCCCAGAAGTACAAAAAGTGTATGAAGTCACAAATTACAAACATTACTAATGAACTTAAAAAAAAAGGTAGCCAGAGGGTCTCTGATAGTTTTTTCACGGCCATCAAGTTGTTTGCCAAATAACATTTGGTCAGATAGAAGTCAAACATAAAATTATTGCGCTAGCAAACTTGATTTCAGAATTTATTTACGCAAATGTCAGGGTCAACATTCAAATTCATGTTGTTGTTGTTGATGTTCTAGCCGATTTCATGTTGTTTATCTAATATTTTATTTGTTGTGGAAGTGTCCTTTTGTTATGCAAAGTAATGTTTGGTTTATTTTTTTCTCTTTGTTTTTGCATTGTCTTTATGGAGTTTTCATTGTTTTACTTGATGACTTATGCACCAAAAAAAAAAAAAAAAAATCAAAATTTCTTAGCTTATAAATCTGTCTTTTCAATGCTCTTACCCTGCTCCACTCGGTCAGTGGTTCTGCCCATCATCGCTTGTGTATCATCGGGTATCGGTTCTGCAGACACTTTATTTTTGATCGTCTCAAATTTGATCTGCTGATCGCTTGATCACTCAGCGATCATCCATGTTCGTGGTTCGCTTTTGAGTATCTTTGAGGTCCTACACGACCTGCCTCTTGACCTCCTCGTTAACTTATTCTGCTTTTGTTTCAGTCAGGGACCAAACACCTCATGGTTTTGCTTCCGAGGGAAGAGGGTGGCTGCTACACATCCCCATAATTCTTCATTAACCATGGAATGAGGCCATCAGTCCTTTTTTTTCTTTTTTCCATCACCTAAATGGGTGTTGGTCAGATCGACCAAGACTTTGGTTGGTCGGTACCACCATTTATTTGGTCGACGGCTTCACCCACTTTTTCTCCGCCATTACCGAATTTTCTTTTGGTTTTTTCAGTGCATAGTAGTATACCAGTTGTGTTATTTCCATGCAAGAACAGTTATTGGGGATTTCAAGGCCTCCATATTAATGCAGTATGGAGAGATTTCATCCTTGTTTAGCTTCTTCTCTGAAAGCTTAGCATAAAGTTGGTTTTTCTATAAAAAATATAGGGCCTCCCTCTCCCTTTCCTGTGGTTGAATCCATTTGATATAGAAGCTTTTGAGATATTATAATCTCTCTCTATATCTTCTCTTCTCTATAGTTGTGTGTGTAATAGTGTTCTGTAAAGTGTGTTTTGTTCTACTTATTGCACATAAACACTCTCACCATTACACTTCATCTCTTGGCTGCCGAGGCACCAAAGGAGGAAAGCTTTATTCCTAGAGCTTGGAGTTGGTTTTGACTCAAGGAGGTGTCTGGAGTGGTGTTCTTGAAGAGGTTCTTCAAGGGTGAGAAACTATCGCCTTATTCCCCATTCTTGCATGAGCTTTTGTGGCCTATTCTTGCATATTGTTTTAAGCTTAGCTATAAACTCTGTAAAAAGCTCTCGATTTTGTATGCTTAAGATTTATTGTTTGCTGTCTAATTTTGTAAAAGTCAGATTTTCATCTCTCCTTTGGCCTGTTTGGCCACTCATTTCTTTGCCTTTTCCTTTTCGGCTTTGGAACCTTTTTGTTTTCAATTTTTTCACCACTCAAATCCAGGATTTTCTAGTGTAGGAGGAGTGGTTTTGAGGGAAACTTGTATAGTGGGAGGACAATTTCTCTCCCTTTGTCAGGTCCCTTTACTCGTATTAAGTTGACTCCATAAAAGTAGCATGTTTTACTTTGTAGCATGTCTTGTTCTATTTCAGCACTTTTTAGGGCTTTTGTGAGACCTTCCTTCAATTTATTCCTATGTTGGTTTGATAGCATCTTGCATGCTTCACATACTTGTAGAGTAATCTCTGCATGCTCAGATAACATGGTCTTGTGTTTGGACCATCATGCCTGTGCACATTTTGACGCACTAATTGAGAAGTTTTTTAGGCCTTGTTTTATCATGCTCAAACTCTGTTTGGTGGGAAGCGTTCTTTGTGTTAATAAGCTCATGCTTTGTATAAGGTTAGCCACCTGTTAGTATTCTAGCTTAGTTAGCTTTGGGTGTGTGAGTCATTAGCATATGCTTTTATTTGGCCTACTTGTGATCTTTGGGCACTCACTTTTCATGATATTTCACCTATGTTCCATGCTTGTATGCTTGTACTTCATGCCATCCTTTCAATGCTTAGTGTTAAAGTGTTGTTGTCTTATGCTCCTGGTGTTTGGGGCCATTGTGCATAAATCTCAGACTTAAGTCATTTAGGGTGCCATCTAATTATGGTATTGGGGCTTATCTTGAAATGTTATAGTTCTTTTTTTTTCATTATGTAAATTCCATGCCATGTTTGCTTGGAGGTAGTTGTAGTGTGAAGTTGCTCTTTGTGTCCTTGAATGCCCCCTCTATATTTTGGGCACCCATTTCTTAGCACATGTTTGGCCTTGTTCTTGCATGCCCCAAATTTCTATTTTGGGATCGCCCTAAGACTGCTTTTGTAGAAGTCATCTTGGCTCTTTGGGGGGCTTAGGTGGGTTTGCCATAGTTCGACCTGTTCCCTTTACATATAGTCTCTAAGTTTTGGGCTTTATTGTGACATACCTTAATACTTGCATGGCTTGTTGATTTTGGCATCATTCCTGCAATATTTTCGTGACTTTATCATGCTTTATTATCATTTGTCCATATTTGTTCTTCTTAATGTGCTGCAAAAAGTAGAAGCTCACTCCTTGAGTTTATGCCTAAGTGTTGGGACCTTTTTACATGTGAGCATGTTTTGATGTAGTGTTTATCCATTATTTCTTGGCATCTTCACATCGGCTAATTATTTAGTGGCCTACCGAAGCCTATACCTTATCCTTAGTGTAAAGCCCATGATTGACTGCACTCCTATGTATTGTTGTAGGCTTACCGCATTTCATGTTGTCTCACCCTTTCTGGTTGGCGCCATTGTTGCATGCCTATCACTTTGTATACTTGCATATCTAGGGTTGTGATTGTAGCATTGCATACCTATTATAATGCACCATGTTTTTTTGGGTGAATAAATTGTATGACCATGTTGCTTCTTCTGCATGTTAAGTTGTACTGTTCATGTTGCATTGCATTAATTGTGATATCGTCAGATTGGTATTTGGCATAAGACATGTGTCACATTGCATTTGTTTGGTTTAGGTGTCAAAACCAAAGTACGAGGATCAAGGATGTTTCAGACTTAAAGTGATTTAAATGTGCCTCAACTTTCTACGCTAACACTCTTTTGACCCAACATGATAGAGTGCAGTAGCATTCATTTGTGTGTTGCATCTTATTCTATATTGATATGCAATCCTTGATTACCTTTGGCCATTATGGATGCACGAAATGCGTGATTGCGTCTCCCGAGGATCGAGATTTCATACTCCTCGGAGTTCTTAGCATGATAGCCGATGGTGGTCGTACATACACTACGGCCTTGTAAATTCTTTTGCATATGCAATCGCTTGTCCTTTGTCACGCAACAAAAACCAATGTTCTCAAGAGGAAAGAAATGACCTGGCCACCATTACTTTCAAAGTACGTATCTGCCGACCACCAACGAAATCTAGCCGATGGTCCCACTTTTGGCTTCGCATTACGAGACCATATTTCCATGGTCCGTGGTGGCTTTTCTCTTGGCCTTTGGGTGATATCCTGCCACAATTCTTTCGGGGAGGAGTAGCTTCGGAAGTTGTTGGTTTGGGACTCGTAAGGCATTCTTCGTAGAGTCATAAACAACAAAGGTTGCAAACAGAGGCAATAGAAGCATGGCATACGAGTTTTTAGCGATGGCGCTTAATCGTGCATGCATCATCCAATCATTCCGAGGTGGAAATGCCGAAGCGGCCCCTCTTTAGTTTTAATCGTTTAGGGATCACTGCTTTTACAAATTAATTTTGTTAATTAATTAAGGGTTTTGTAATATTTAATTAGCTTTGTTAAAGTTATTTGTATCTAGTCAATTTTGTATTATTTATTCCTAACCCTCCATCGAAAGAGGTGAGCTAATTTGTAATAAGTGTGTACCATGATGTGTGTGAATGTCTTCCTAACCCTACCGCCTTTTCTCCTTTTTATTCACTAGCTTTTTGATGGTTAGTTTAGGTAATGCTTCAATTAGTATACTTATGCTCAAGCATGTTTGCATTCATTCATTTGTATTGCATATACTCCAAATCGGCTCGTACATCATACCAACCGCATTGTATTTCAATACCGATTTGAATACATGATTATCAAGTTGTGCATCTCATATGCCATTTTAGAATGGCTCGAGTCTCTATTTCTAGTTACATTTTGCATGCATTAGGCATTAGCCATCTTAACATGAACTAGATTATGCATTGATTACTAACTAGTTGTTGTTTCTAGCTAGGAGTACTAAGTAAGCTTTTTATGCTTTTTTAGCATATTGCATGAGTGCATGAGTGCTGTTACATGACAACATGATTGCTATGAGGCTAATTGCTTATATGATATAACCCACCGTAATGCTTGTGGGTGAAGGTTGATTACTTGAATTGAACGCATTCATTGAACTGTGATTTTAGCCTATCTTAAGTAGTAGCAAACTTCAAATCATTTCCAAAAGGCAAATGATATGCTGAATGCTTTGTTCCAAAATTAGGTATCTAGTCTATACTTGTGTGTGTTGTATGACTACAGTAAGATTAGCTAATTAACCTAATAAGAACACATATGTTTTCAAACTCGATATCATGTTTAGTACAAAGCCGATCTTCGATCGGGCGAGCGGGGTGCTCATAGATGACCTTTCCCCTAATCGCATCTAAGTTCCTTCGATGCCGAAAGTAACTTTGGTGATGACTTTTATTAACACGGCCTTGTAGGCAACGAGTCGTGGTTTCCTAAATTCTCCAAGAATAAAATATTTAGGGCGGTATAACTTCATATCCGCAAAACACCATGTTTACACTTCTTTCCTAAAAAATCGCTTCCAAAATGATTTTCCGGATTTGGACTTTGGTGATTTATTGATCTCGCATTGCACTTTAAGGATTAGATTCGTAACTGCGGACGCCGAAGTCCGGAATCGTAGTAAGCCCAATGAACAAAATGGGATTTTCCCGGACGCTCGGTGCATCTACACGTCTCATCAAAGAACGTCAGCAGGGTGCCAATCTCCTGTGGACATGCTACAGAGGCTCATATTACATTGCCACTTGTTGCTCTCTTTCGCCGCCTTGTCTTGATTCCACGAACCATGGTACCTACATTACGTAACAAACATACATGAGTAATTGTTCCTGAGAGATCTTTTGCATTACAAAAAGTCTACTTGCACATAAATAAAATACATAAAGGTTCTCAGATGTCTCTATTCCATGAAACTACTGTGTTTTAATCATCTTTAGAATTAATGTGCTTAATTATCACCGAGTAAGTACTATGTTTGTAAATGGTGCAGGTACATGGGAGTTAGGATACTAAGTGAGAGGCTTGCAAGTGAAGAATCAAAGTGATGATATCTCACTATTGAAAATTGTTATCAGACGATTTGATTTATCATTTACATTGAAAATTTTATTAATGTAATATGGGTTTCTATTTTATTGTTCATGTCATATATTATGTGGATTTCATGACAAATTATTTGGGGTGAGAACACTATGTGGGTGGATCGTGATTATTTTCACTAATTATATTTTTTCAAAGATATCACTTGGATATGCCGATAAACATGGAATAACCTGTTGTTTCTAGATGAAAGCATCATCGCATCGCAGTAATCGAGTCCTCGTGTTTAAATAGAATCATAAAGCAAAGACCGCCAGATTGAATGTAAATGAAGCATGTTTCAGAAGGATGACAGAAGAATGCTTTCCAAAACCGATTGAACAAGTGATGCGACAACATTACTTAGAACGATCCACGCCTGTAACATATAGGCTAATAATCAAAATGGAAAGAACAAAGTACATGCAAATTTCAAGTCATTGAGTATAACAGCTATCCATTTACTACGATGAAACCAAGAATTTCCTTGTGAAAGTACCACAGAATACAATATTAAATCAAAGTGAAGGCATCCAACCTCCGTGCAATGTCTAGGGCCTTGACCTCCCTAAGTAGGCAAAGACTGGTGGCACTCTAACCAATGCTTTTAGTGAACTTAATAAACAAAATATGCTTTCATGCCATTACTTACATGGTTATGGTGCATCGTAGAGGTCCAATATTAAGCTTGCACATGGAAACTTTCAATCACATGGAGGTTTAATTTACAATTTTATTAATTAATGTCCTTCGTTGTTTAATATTTAGTTTCTTATTATTATTAGTTCTCTTATTTTATTAGGTTGCTAGACCATAAATAAGAAGCTTTTGCATTTTATTAGAAGGCTTTATTTCTATGAATGGCTAATATATAATACAAGCAAAAAAAAAAAAAAGCACAAGATTTGTATATATATATAAAGTTGATTTTATGTTGACTATGGTTACATCGAGGTCTCAGCATCATCTCGATATTTCCAAAATTCAAGATAGAGCATTTATATCGATTATTAGCTCACATCAATTTCAACAATTCTTGCCCAAAAATGTATACCATCATACCATAGATAGAATACTACAAATTTTTCAAAACAAATTTCAATATGATAGTACCTAACCCATCTTTGAGGTTACTAGCTGTAAATTAGGAACACGATCTACAAACTTTTCATCTATGCATATGGCAGAGTAAAAAAAAAAAAAAAAAAAAAAAAAGAAAAGAAAAAAAAAGAAATAGCTCAAATTTGTCAAATGAAACATACCAATGGGCATATATTATATTTCCATATATGATCGATTCAATGTTGAATGTTTCTTTTGCCTCCTTAAACCATTGATCCGCAAAGACCGTTAACAACAAAAATAAGTATTAAATCTCAAATATACATGATAGTCCATCCACCATTTGTACAACGTGACAAATATCCTTAAATGTCTCAAAAAGACTCCTTGCTAGAGAGACAAGATTTAAGGCTCACCAGAGACGCCCAAACTTCAAGGTTTCAAGTCCTATGCCAAACAAAAAGCTTGTTAAAAAGTAGTAAGTGTCTGCTGGCCATGAATCCTTCAAGAGCTTTAAATTCGATCAAATTTGGTCATACTTCATTTGCAGCTTTTTAGGTTTTGAAGCAAGAAAACAACCTCTAGTCACATTACAGAAAGCAACCCATCACTTAATTATTCATGCTAAGGTAGCAAGTCATTGCAACATGGTAATGTTTCACTACTATTTAAAGTGAGTCAAGTTCCATAAAATTCCAAAACTTGATAAACTTAATTCCAAAGATGAGAATAAAATTTTTCCCTAAATCAACTACCAAAAATTACAATCCAAAATTTCAATAGTGGCGTTAGTACTAAGGAAACACATAAAACAAGTAAAGGGTCAAAAGCATATCAAACTAAAAGTTTATCTAATTAGGTTATAAAATGTCACGACAATTCCAAAGATAAGGAGAAAATTTCTAAATCAAATACGTAAAACTACAATCAAAATTTCTAAAGCAGTAGACACTAAGAAAACATAGGTGGTACAAATAAGGGGATGAAAACATGTCACTAAAAAATATTTAAGAAAAAGAACAAAGTCACAATTAAAAATAGAAGGTCACATTATAATGTTAAAGCAAGAGCCATATTCTCCATAAATGAATGTAAATGAAGTATGTTTTGCATGGGAAGAAGGAAAACATTGCAGCCATTTATCATTGACAAAAACTCTATCAATTTTGGGAGCAATATACGCACCATCAGCTTGTTTGTTAGCCAAGTGAAATGCCTAAACAAAACCAAAGAAAGAAAATGTGAGTGTTCTCATGGCTTTTGTTTCCTTCAAAAACATATTTTGAATACTCAAATGTTGTGTCGATTAACAACCAAAGACAACATGAATAATAACCAAACAAAGAAAGACACAAAACAACAAAACAAGGCATCAACAGAAAGATGAATACTTATTTAAGCAACCAACACAACATCCCAACGCAGCCCAACCAACCATCCTACCATTAGCTAGCACCTAAGCATAGCAAATACATCAAGAAGCCAAAGTGGACAAAACAACAAATAACTGCCAAATTCACAACCCAAGAACAGAGACAGAGCAGATGAGTAACTCAATAGATTGTGTAAAAATCACCAAACAAAGATAGCCGATCAATGGAAAATCTGACCTGAGTATGAATTTGATTTTCAATTTTCTGACAAAGTTCATAGAAATCGTAGAGGAAATTAATTACAAGGGTATTGAGTTTATAGAATATGAATGTACTTGGGAAATTGGGGTCTGAACAAGAAGAAGAAGAAGAATCAAGACATAACTAGTCTACTCACCATATTCTTAATTGCCCCCATTAATCAACAAAACAAGTTTTATTAAAGAAACAAACTGAGTTAAAACTCTAGGTCCGTATTCAGATCAAAATCACTTTGTATCTCATCTTCTTCGCCATCACCCGGCATTGTTAGTTCATCATCGCCATCACGATGAAAGCATCATCCATAACACCTCGGGTTGTATACGCTTATTGAATCGAGAAACTTCCATTGAAATAATTTCAAGTTCAATGTCATCCCGACGAAACAACATCATCATCAATAGGCTCATTGGTACAACAAGACCGCTTCATCATCTTGTAACACTTCATCAAATTCCGCACATCCAAATTGCCACATCCCAAATTGCCGATGTTGAAAGTTTTCCACGACTCGGGCCAGGCCCTAACTTCAGATCATGAACATAGAAAACTTGTTGAACTTGGCTTGGGAACACAAACGAGCCATCTTTATACCATCGACTTCTTTACGCCAACAAATTGTCACATGTGATTCGACTCAAGAAAGTTCGACTACTACCGTGTTATACATTCACATTGGAACAAAACAACCCGATGTCCAAACAAATATGTTAGTTCTACACTTTACAAAGGTAGTCAGAGAACTTTATCAATTGGCCTTGTGGTCGCCTTCCACTACCAACCCACTATTTTGACATTTTCGACTGCTATCACAATCGATAGTATGGAATCGACGCCATTACAAATGCATCCCTAATATGTGTTCACTAAGGCATTAGGTCCATTGGCTAATGACCACATCTCACCTGGTTTTCGGTGACTTTTGATTTCGCAATTGGTTCATCTACACAAGAAAGTATGTCATGTCAATTCAAACTTAGAATTATTAAACGCTATCTCCAAACCACACACTAACAAGTTTTAGCTTATGATGGCGTTTGAACCATTTAGGAAATTCTTTGCATTGTCGCATTGCAATGTTGCATGAACTTCCATATTTTTGTTGCAACACGAGCTTGTGTTCCCTAGTTAATACAATGTAAGTCATAAGTAATTGAATAATGAAGACTTTCAAAATATAAAACCATGTAGACAATGTATGTTGCATACATGATAAGGAATCATACTCCAGATATTCGCCCACTTCCAAACTATTGTAGGACAAAACCAATGAGCCAATTCGGTCACTATAGACACATCAATTGCCCTTGGGAGGTGACCAAAAGGATACATTTTGAGTGAAAAATCGCCAACCCCGGGCCATTGTCACCCCTATCGTAGTTCCTTTCTTCCCTGCTAAACACCTGCTTCAACTCCATACAAATACAATGAACAAAACGTCAGACACTCTTTCGATATGTAGCTCCTCGCAATGGAACCTTTTCCGCCGAGCTTTTATTGCCCACAAATCCTTTAAGAAGTTTGAGCATCCTACATGTAAACATCGGCTTGATCGCCGAAAAAAGATGGTCATATTGAACTATAATTACATGAAAAGTTTTGACTCATAGTTATACCTCTCAATAGGATACATCTATCGATATTGCACAGTGCTCCAAACCTAGCCTTGTAAGGCTAATGAATTGCCAAGTGGACCATCACATCTAAAAAAGGTGCAGGAGGAAAAATCTTCTCAAGCTTACACACAAGATAAGCACTATTTGTTCTGCAATTTCTCCAACCGCTCACCACCTCAATGCCTTTGAGCACAACCGTTCAAAAAGTTTCAACTCAAACAATGTGGTCCTAATCTGAAGAAGGTATCCTCAGATCCTAATGGGAAGAAGTCATTGTAGAATGACATGATACCATGACTATTCAGCAACTAACTTACCACCATTCATGTGACACAATTGATACATATTTGCCGTGATAGCCATCAGATACTTAATCGATTTCAAGAAACCGTAAAACCCTATTCGCTCACCGGGGACAATGTACAATGCCGTAGGCTTCTCAAAAGCGCCATTCGCATGCCTTATCAAGTGTAACTCCTCAGATTCGCGATGTCCTCCGTGATCCAAACGCTTTTGTCCGTGTCCTTGTTCTTGCCATCTATGCTCAATAGTGTCCCAAGTAGATTGTCACATATATTCTTTCTATGTGCATGACATCAAGGTTATGTCGGTTTAAGTGTTTTCCAATAGGGTAGGTCTAACAAAACGCTTCTTTTTGTTCGCCGAGTCGGATTTTCAAATTTCTTTTTTGGTTGGTTGGATGCTTTCCATACCTGTGACGCTCCAAATTAATTTGGTCCAAGATTTGTTCTCCGATAACTCCACAAGTTGGGACCGCATTCTCAATTTCACCAAGTGAATAGCTTACTTTTTGCCAATTATGGTTCTCGTGTAAGTACCACCGAGCACCCATATACCCTATCTTACTTCGCAGAACTCTAAGACGATGCATCCATGTTACAATTAGGGCAAGCTAGGTCACCTTTGTACTCCAATCCAGAGAAGGAACCATATGTAGAAAGTCATTGATGGTCCATGATCCAGATGCATTGTAACATTTGGCCGCTTGAGGCATCATATGTTTGCACACCATACCCCCATGCATTAGTTAACTCTTCTACTAATGGTTGCAAGTAAACATCGATGTCTCTCTTCCGTACGATCGTCCAGAATAAGCAATGACATCATGAAAAACGGATCTTTCATACACTTCCATGGGGGGTAAATTATAAGGCATTAAGATTACTTCACATGTCAGACGATGTACTCATATTTTCGAATGGATTGAAACCATCCGTGGCAAGCCCAAGCCTTACACTCCGAGGATCAGAGAGAGCTGAGGATGCAGCCTATCAAAGTCCTTCCATGCCTTACCATCACCGGATGTCACAATACTCCATCATCCACACGCTTATCTTTGTGCCATCTCATATGTGCTATTTTTTTCAACATGTACAATCTCTTCAACCTCGTGTCAAAGGAAAGTACCTCAAGATTTTGTGTGAATTTTTTACCTGCCTTGTCGCTCAACTTGTATCTAGGACTGTGACATGTAGGGCAATTCTCCAACATGGCATTGTCCTTCCAAAATAAAGTACAATCATTCTTGCATGCATGAATGGCCTCATATCCCAAAACCCAATTCACGTAATAACTTTTTCGCTTCATAAAGGGTCCATGGAACATTTTCATCACACTTTGGTAGAATGTCTTTGAAAACTTGCATAACCATATCAAAAGATTTGTTGCTCCATTTATTGTACACCTTCATGTGAAGCATCTTAATTACGGAAGGACAAGATGGAGAACTTTGCACTCGATATACTTTTGTGAGCATCATCGAACAACTTCATGAACTTCAACAAATTGTGCCTCCTAACTAGTATGTTCTTCACGATATCATCATCCATGAGACCACTCATGTAAATCTCTTCTAACATGGTTGGAAGTTCACCCACATTTTCGATTGATTGTCATTATTCCACCTGTGGCTTTCAAAGATCATCGTTTCAAGATAGTAGGATAAGCATCAAACATGGGAACATGTTCCTCGTAGGACCCAAGTTCAATAAGAACATGCACCCTCTTCGAATCAAGTGCAACCATACAACCTATCGACTAAATTCCGTGGTCGCTAAGCTAATCAACACAAGGACACCGGATTTCATCCCGCTGCCCTAAATTCTTCAGAAGCAAACTCAATAAATGACTAAACACCTTCTAGATACTCTTTACTTTTTAGCCTATCTTTTGATCATCGCCCAACTCTTTTCCATTATTGGAACAAGACACATCCGCAAAGATGAACTCGAATGGACGCAACTTGGAAAAATACTTTGTAATGGAAGAGAGCTTCGCAAAGTTTAGGTGTTCGATTAGCATTGCTTTTTGAAATGAATGAAATATTACATGAAATGACTATTAACTTAAAATCGTTAAAAGTCAACAAAATCTAATATTCAATTAGTAAAATCCAAAATTGAAACCCTAACAACTAGTACTATTTACATTCTACATTTGGAGTAGAATGTTTGAATGTGATATATTTACATAGGTTACCACCCTTCATGAGTTCTCTACTGATAGCTTTCGGTTCTTGCAAGAAGGGCATTTTGGTTTACAGAGATGGATCGCTCTATTGAGGGCCTAAAACAAAAAAATCTAGTTAGAGTATGGTTTGTTGGCTACACCAGATTATCCTCTATTGTTTCAATGGAGTTGCAAAGGTTTGCGTGAGAAAGATGAGAGTATTTAGGCTAACGATTAATCACACTTTCTAATCCTAATTTGTTATGTTTTTGGCCATGCATTTCTCAACTAAGGCTAACTTTTAAAGAAATTATTTTCAACTATACAAAGCAACCACAAGGTAAACCTCAGTTTTCAGAGTGTGTTTGTTGATTGGTCATCAAAGACGCCGTCATGGGGTATGTGTTCATTGTTGGGTCATCGCGAACGCTCTTCCGTAATTTTAGTTCATGACATTATATTGCTATCCATGTTGAGGGAGGAAGAAAATATTTTGTTAACCGACAATCCCAAAGCAAAATACCCAAAGCAAACTTCTAGTTGTTCAACCATAATTTGTTAAAGATGCATATCCTAACGCCCATGTGTATTGGGTGTACAATTATAACATATTTAAGAACTCTTAGAGAGGAAAATAACAAGTATTAAAAAAGTCAATATTATAATTTTTTAAAAACATGCTAAACTTAGAATATGAATACCAAGAAAACATAAATAGAGTATAGAAAATATTGACACATGCCCAATTAAGAAGACAATGTATTAGAAAGATGCTTGCAAACAAAATTTGTTTACTACATCGTAATGAAAAAATTCTCCAAAACCAAAGAAAATTGAATGCAAAATACAAAGCTTAATTCACTCACTACCAATATATTGTTACCCCACTAGAATGGATCTTTAAAAATTGGTTCAGATTGTCATGTTAAATAACCAAATTACAAAGCAAGCACCTATTTCATTTAAATTTAAATCTACCAAAAGATGGAAAATAATACTAGAAAAGATATAATCAATATATTAAGAAAAAAAAGTGGAAAACAAGATGACATACAATATGATCAAGTATGGTCTTTTCTCCATGAGCTTGGTATATGCTACATCCATCATAGTTCCACTTGGGAAGCTCTTCGACCTTTAAAAGGTACCAAAAAGAGTAAAAAGTTCATGGAGACCAACACCAACATATATTACAAATCATTGTGGCTAATCAAGAAGATAAACAATAACCACAAGAATAAAAATGGAAATTCATTCCTCAAAAAAAAAAAAAAAAAAAGAATAAAATGGAAAACTAAATATTTAAATAAGGAAAAACTATTATCCTTGTTCTACTTCGAGATCGATGGGTAGAATCACCAATCCTTTCAACAATTCAAAAAAACTTGGGTGAATAAGACATAAAACAATTCAAAATTAACTATGTAATTTGGAAATTTCTATAAAAACTAAAGACAACCACCACAAACACTTAAAGAGGGAAAGAAATCACCAAAGATACAGAGTATATTGACAAGACTATCATTAATAGAGTTCCAAATTCAAAGAATGAAGGAAAAAATTCCCAAATAAAATCATTGAAAATTTGTATCAAAATGACGGCAAATATTCCTAAAACTATAACACGTGGAAGATTAGGAATGTAGTCATATTGATTGGTCGCTGATACATACCCAATTCAAAAGTTGTTTCTCAAACCCAAAAATGATGGTGTGTAGGTTTGGCAGAGAGTGAGACCTGGCATGAGAGAGAAAATACAACTCAAGAATGAGAATACCACATCACTTATATGAAAACAACTACATGGAAAAACCCTAAACTCCAAGAATAAAAGGCGGTGAACATCAACACTCCAACAAGGTCAAGATTGATTTAGAACCATTATCGATATGTAAAAACTATAAGAACCTTCCATATTTCAAAGAATTATAGAGAAGTTTCCATTGAAACATAGTTGTTAACCTCCTATTATTTTGAAAGCCTCAAACCATAAAGTGTTCTTTGGTAATGTTGTTTGCTTAACTTTCCATGTTTAGATTTCCTAACCTTTACACAGATTGACATTGTTGTCATTCTATTTTCTCGATGAGTCATCCAATCGATCATCATTCAATGGACCATCGTAAGTAACTATCTATCATATTATAGTAACAATTATCCTCACATTGTTGTCTAATCTAACACAATTAAAAGTAAATTGAAGTATAAATATATTCACTAGAATATGTTTTTACATATTAAAATTGATATGGATTTTAGGCTACAATCTTCTATATATATATATATATATATATGTTTGCCATATGTTTATGTCTATATATGATATATCTATTTATAGTCTTAAGTGAGTCATTGATAAGCTTAAAATTTAAATGCAATTTCTTTTGTGGTTTTGTATGTCATTTCTAGAAATTGCTTTTATGTCAAGAATGGGTTGGTTTATGCTTCTTTTTGGGGGGTCAGAAGAACATGCAATGAGGTTCAGAGGTTTTGTTAGTGGTTTGTCCTCAATACCAATACAAAATTCAAATTGGTCATATAGTTCTCAACAATCCAAAATCGAGAATCGTGAATCCATAATCCGAAATTTCAACCTAAAACCCATTCATTTAAATCAAAAAAGCTCTAACAAATTGTTTTCATTTACATCAACAGTAAATGAAAGAAAAAAACATATACAAAACCCTATAGAAATGGCAACACATTGTGCATGGAAGAGACTTACGAGAAAGAGATAGAAACACACCGACCCAGATCATCGAGTAGAGAATGAGAGAGATGGAGAGACAAATACCTATAATCGGCAGGGGCTCGATTTGCAAGTGGTCGGTGGCGGCCACCGTGGCCGGGATGGTGATGTCGGGCGGTGGTGAGCGATGGTGGAGGTTAGGTGTATCGACCTGCCTGTGATGTTGGTGTGTGAGTTAAAACAAGTAACAAAAAAGTGAGTCTGTAATATATACTAGGCGCCAACATTAATTAGTTTCTAAAAAATTTAGAAGCTTTTAGCGATTAATCGATTAGTTTGTCTTCAAGAATATATTCCCTAATACTATTTACTAAAAATTACGGTCATAAAAGCATACTAATTTGCTTCATTTACTTTTGTGTAAAATTTTTTGTTTTGGTAATGTTGGGTTAAATATACAAATGACTAATTCAGCTTTTGGTCGCCAAAACTCACCAAAAATACACCCATTTTTTATGTGACAAACATTTTGGTCGCAAAATCTTATTATACGGTGACTAAAATGAAATTTTGGTCTCTTAAAATGGTTGTAAACAAAGAATTGTAAACTCAATACTTTAGTCAGCTAATAAGACAATATGGCTTACACTAAAGTAATTTAGTAGCTAAAAATATTAAAGTAATGCCAACTAAATCAGGTTTTAGTCACACAATATGATATTTTTAGTGACTAAAATTGTTTTATGGCATGCCAATTTTAGTCGCTAAATGTGCGTGTTTTGTTGTAGTTGCTTTCACATATATATTCCCTCGTGAAAGACAAATAGCGTAAAACACAAGAAAATACAAGCCAAACAATCTAAAGAAAACTTGAAACCATATTAACTTAAAACTTTAATACCCATCAGTTATGTAAGAAATTATTACACAACTAAAAACTCCAAAATTAAAATGTACAATTTTAATTTTGCACAATAAACAAGTAAATAAATATAGACAAGTTATAAAATTAAATTTATAACTCCACAATTAAATTAAAATTTTAATTACTAAGAGTTACTCTATACCTTATAACTTCACATAATTAAATTCAAATTATGAAGTAATTATATATGACATTATTACACCAATAAAATAAATTTGCAGTTTTATTTACACATTAAAACATGTACATAACATAGACAAGTTACACAATTCTTATAACTCCTACTTATAACTCCTAATAAATAAATTGGATTACTTAATAAACAGTAAATAACTCTAGTAATTAAAATTATAAATGAAGCCTAGAAAAATAATACATGTAAAAGCAAATTAAAATCTAGAATAGAATTAGGTATCTCAAAATTGCAACACTCATGAGCATATTACTAAATGTATAAAATTAAGAGACATGCAAGAAGAACAAAACATATTTCTCATTTAATTAAATAAAACCCAATGGAACCACACAAAACTAAATAATAAAATGAGTGGGCTTTTTCAAACTTGACACAAGTTTGGTTTCTCAAAAACGAACAGTACTGGTTTTTTTTTTTTTTTTTTTTTTCTAATTTAATGCTAGAGAACTAGAAATAAACAGGTTTGCAGTATTAATCTATAATCATGTATTATACCAAACACGAAACAACAGTACATGCATATACTGAATTTACAATCATGGGATGTGAGAGAAACAAAACAATGGCCTTACAATCTATATGGCAAATAGTGGCACAAATCGGCAAAAAAACAAAAAAAAAAAACTAGGACACACAGCAAACACAATAGTAATTCATGCATGGTCTAAGACTAGAACAGTGGAAAAACCACCCAAAAAACAGTAGTAGCAAGAAGTTCCTGTTTTGATAATTATTTACTATAAACCAAAACTAGTAGTACATAATATTTTCCAGGTGATAGATCTGAGTAGTGCAAACTATTACAAATTAATATGAATCTATTCATCCTAATTCATGAAAAGTATATAATATGTTTTAAGTTTGTTGTAATATATTGTGTGATTAAATAGATTCATATTTAGGAATTAAAAATTGCGTAAGTAGAATACATGTTGGAAATTACAAATGTAATAGTAAAATACATAACAAAATAAAATGGCAAAAAGGAAAGCAACTCAAACTCGCAGACCAGAGTAGTATCCCTAAAACCGATTCTGCCGCCTCATCGGTTCCGGGTATTAGAGGTTGTTCAAGATCTGCCTCCCAAGATATGATGGTTGGACCAGCTTACAACAATGCACCTGATTGAGTAGCTTCTGCAAGTCAGAACTATGACAAGATTTCTCACTAGGAAAAATATAAAACTAGAGAAACTATTGAAGACAAGAAGAACAAAATTTTGGGTCTTGAAAAGGAAGGAGAGGGCCTCTTTATATACATAATGAGGAGAGAGGAAAAGTCACATTCCATCAAGGCCCATCACAAATGTAGAAACATGAATTTATATTAAACTTGTAAATTGCTAGAATAATTCATCATCATTATAGACAGAGTTACACACATTTTATACACTGTAATGTATATAATTCCTCAGCCTTCAAGATGAAGATAGGTGGGCCAAGCCCAACCCCACTCAATCCATTCCTCAAGTCCCACAACCCACGGACTCAGTTCCTGGCTTCTAGGGTCGAGCGGACGGTAAAAAAGATGTGGCAATTTTTGCATAACTCATTTAGACCATAGACTTGGCCCAAGTCCATCCTTGGAGTATCTATAACTCCTTCATTCGAAAAATTTGATGCCCCAACGTGGGCTCACACCCTTAGGCAAAAAAAAAGGGATTTAAATACCTATCAATTACTCTCATCTACAATTAATGTAGGATACAAAGGTTTTACATGCATTTCCCAACATCTCTTTCTTATAAGGCTAACTTAATAAGTCAATTTTTATTTAATTTTAATGGTTTTTGCAATTTTTTGTGATGTAAAGATTTTATTACAAAGAATCTAAACCTACTTTTAATCCATCTTAATTGAGGATTGGTACCCAATTTAATATTCCAACATGAACATGACAGATTATTCACACTTTTATAATAGTATTAGATAATCAAACTGCTAGACAGTTTCACACGTTGCTTCCATTTTTCGCTCACATTGCCACATCTTCCATTTGCCTATGCCTGCCGCTTACCAAATTTGTAAAATGCAAGAAGTAAGAATCATGTTACTGCCTCCTGAGCAATAATAATAAATTAAATTACATATTTTTTATTTTTATTTTATTTTATTTTTTTTGTCATTTTTGCTTTTTACATTTTTAATTTGCTCGATTTTGACATTTAATTTTTAAATTTTGTGTCAATTTGGTTTAATTAATTACATCACACAGTAAGCTTTTTAGATGAAAAATTACTAAATTAGTTGAAATTAACTCATTGAGTTGAATAAATTTATAATTTTTTCTCTAAAAGTGAATTAGTTGAGATTACTCATTGAGTTGAACAACTTTATAATTTAACATTTTTTAATGAAAAATATGCACAAAAAGGGACTTTTTTTTATCGTGCTGAATGAAAGAAAATGACACTTTATTAATGAATTCAAACATTTTTTTTTTCTCGCTTTGCCTCTACTTCTTTTATTGATGTTTGTTCTTACGTAATATTAAAAAACACATGTATTAATAACTCACATTAACTCATTATTTATGCACCAAAACTTCGTCAATTATAAAAATTTGTCAAAAACGATACATGTTCTCAAATAATTTGAACGTTGTTACCATTACAATCACTTACTATTTATTAAAAAAATAATAAATTAAACTTTGCCCTTCTTTAGTTTATCATATCAGCTTTCATCACTTTGCCTTTTAAGTTTGATTTTTCCTCAATTTAGCCCCGGCATATTTACGATCTACTTCCATTTTTCCCTTGTTTGATTTCTTTTTTCCCCACTTTAACCCCTTCATGTTTGTAATCCTTCATTTTATGGCCTGGCCATGTTTGCAATTCTTCTCACTTTACTCCTAAACTAACTTTCATTCCAAAAACCAATAAAATTTGTTACATCATCAACACATCAGCTTATGTGTGATGTAAAAGCTTGGTAAGATGCAAAATTATGAAAATAGAAAAAAAAAATTCAATTTTTTTTTAAGTCTTTGGTGAACTTTTTTTTTTTTTTTTCAAATTTATTCATAAAGATTATTTTGATAGTACTCTAAAAAATAAAAATAAATTTAACCTGAAAAAAGGGAAAAATTCACCAAGCGACTAAAAAAAATGATAGTAAAATTTTTCATTTTAGAATTGACAATACAGTGTTTGAGTCAAGATATTTCTATTTTTTTCATCTTTAGTAAAAGTTTTTCTTTTTTAGTTAAATTTGTTTTTATTTTTTTAGGTGCATCTAATCTAAATGCATCTATAATGTAGTAATGTTTATGAATAAATTTGAGGTAACAAGCTTCACTAAAGATTCGAAAAAAAAAAAAAATCTAGTTTTTTTTTTTTTTTCTATTTTCATTTTTTGCATCTTTAGTGAATTTTTTACATTACACATGGAGTCGATGTAAGCGTAATATGGCATATATCTATTAGGTTTTTAGATAGAAGTTAGTCTATGAGTAAAGTGAAAGGGTTGCAAACATGAAGGATCAAAGTGAGATAAATCAAACTTAAAGAGCCAAAGTGAAAGGATTATAAACATGAAGGGCCAAAATGAAAAAAAAAAAAAAAAAAAGAGTCAAACTTAATGGGTCAGAAGTGAAAATGGGTGAAATTTAAGAGGCAAAGTGTAATTTTACCCCAAATACTAACTCTTAACAACTCACATTAACTCATTATTTATGCACCAAAAACCCTCGTAAATTATAAAAGTTTTTCAAAACGATACATGTTCTCAAATAATAGAGAATCTAGATTGAACGTTGTTACCATTACAACTGCTATCTATTAAAAATGACAAATTACATTGGACAATTTCCTAATTTTTCTTAATATAAATTTCTCCTCTATGTTTTAAAAATTACATTTCACTTTGTGTCAATGTTTTTCTCTTAACTAAGCTAACAAATTAAGTAAAAATATCTTCTTACCTCCTCACATTATAAAGAAAATTATCTTTTGTCCTCTCTATCTTCATCTTCCTTGAAAAAATCCTTTGCATTTGACTCCTCTTTCCATAACACAACACCTAACTCTTCTACTCCATCTCCCTTTGTCTTCTCTTTTTTTCCTGTCTTTATAGATGATGGTTTAATGGAGTATAGATTAACCCTATTTTGGAATCGCCCTAAGACTTTAGCGCGCTTCGCTGATTACCCAATGATGACAATCGTAAATGTATTTTCTATAGAACTTCAGAAGAAAGATAGAATTTGGAGTTTTAATCCCAACCTTACGCCTCTAATTTGGCCAAATTTATTTTAGACCTTAAAACTCTTTTCAAAATAATATTTTTTAAATGTTTCTACGATGTTCCAAATGCTCCTGCTTAATTAAAATATTGCACTTTTCACTAAACCAAGTGAAGAACAAAGTGGAAATAAATGGAAGAATGTGAACTCTTTGAAAAATATTTAAAAAAACATCTTCTATAGGTTTGGATAGGCTTGGACTTGAAGGAAATAGGAGGATGGAAGAAAATCAGTTTAGGAAAAGAATGAGCATCAAATCATTAAGAAGAAATGAAATGCCTTTTACTAAATTCACATGTCTCTCTTTGTATAGTTAGAATTTAGGATGTAAGGCCACCACCATTGGAAAGGAGATTTCTGCTTAAATTTAGAACCAAAAATCACTCTAAAACCAAGTCCAGCAAGAGAGATATTCCCATTTGAAGATTGGGCTTGAAAGCGATTTTGTTGCTGGACCTCGCCTAAAAGAAATGAACATCCTTCACTCAATTAGTCATATCTCTTTGTACACTCTAGATTTTAAATGTGAGGCTGCACAACCATTGAAAAGGAGACTTCTAGGGCTTCAATTATGCACCCAAGAATCACCTAAAACCAAGTCCAGATATGAAGATATGCTCATTTGAAGTTGGGGTGTAAGAGCGCATTTTGTTGACTGCCTAAGGAAAATGAATAGCCTTCACTTTCAAATTAGGGCATATCTCTTTTACACTTGGAATTTAGATGAGGCCACCACAATTGGAAATTAGACTCTAGGGCTTCAATTTAGACCCAAGAACCACCTCAAAACCAAGTCCATATAAGGAGATATGCTCGCTTTGAAATTATGTTTAATAGCAGATTTTGTTGACTGCGGCCTGCAATAATAGCACGTTCCCCCTGATTTTTTGGTTTTGGTTCGGCCGACAATTCTTATTTACCTATTTTCCTCTGATCCATTCAAGTGCACCCACCATCCTCCATTATATTCTCACATCTCCATTATCTCCACTCATCCCCATTGTCAAAAAGAGGTTTTGTTCTGCATCCTGAAGAAGAAGTATCCCATGCAACCACGCTGGAAAGTTTGGCCTCCTATCACATTCTTGTTCCCCACCTTCTTGACCCTTCACTCTCCCTCATTGCCTATATAGAATGATCATATTGTAAGAGAGAAAGAGGACCACGAAATTATAGGAGAAAATAGTGAAAATGGTGAAAAAAAGAGAGAAAAATTGAGTTTTTAAGCCAAAAATATCTTCTATCTTCCCATATACAATCCCTCATACCTTCCCATACAAACTGAAATTCCATCTTCCACACCCAAACTCCTCCAAAAATTCTCGAAATAGCTAAATTTCAAGAGTGACTTTGATCAAAGGAAAGAGGAGTGTTGTTGAAAGTGAAAAAAAAAGAGTTAGCCACTTTTCCACCATACATACCTGTAGATTCCATTCTAATTTCAAATTGAGGATTGAGAACACACTTCCTAAACTTGAGGATGATCAAAAGGAGTTTGGAAATCAAGAAGTTCACCTTTCTTTGGAAGGTGAATTTCTAGTCTTTCATTTTCTTATATTTTCTATCTCATATTTATTTTCTTGCTTTTTATTTCATAGTGTTATGTTATAATCCATGTGGTTTGTTTATCTCTATATTTATTTTTCTTACTTTAAATTTCATAGTGTGTTGTTGTTGTAATCTAAGTGGTTTGTTTAACTCATAATTATTTATTTATTTATTTATTTTTATTCACTTGCTTTAATTTCATATTAGTTTTGTTGTAATCTTGCATGCCCTATCCCATATTTGCTTTCTTTTTTTAAGTTCATGTTGTAATCTTGCATGTTCTATCTTATATTTGCTTTCTTGTTTTAGTTTCATAGTAATTGTATTGTAATCTTGCATTTCCTAGCTAATATTTTTCTTGTATTAGTCTCATATTAGTATTGTTGTAATTCCTTGCATATTCCACCTTATATTTGTTTTCTTGTTTTAGACTCATATTAGTTTTGTTGTAAGTTTGCATTTTTTATTTATATTTGTTTTCTTGTTTTTAATCTAACCCAGTGGTTAGTTGAGCCACCCACATATTTCTTGTTTATTCCTTTTCTTGGTTTCGCATTTAAGATAGGTTTTGCTAGGCCTAGTTGGTCGCCAGCGCCCATTTCAGGCCGGCCGTTAGCTTTTTGGACAAGACGTTGTTGTCTCTCAATGTTAACCAACTTCCGTGGTTTCTAAGGCACATGGAACTTTTTTTTTTTCTTTTGTTTATTTTATTTTGAGGTATTGTGAGTTTTTTTTTATTTATTAAATTTTGTTGTAATATTCTCCCCTCTAATTTGGTTTATACAATTATTCAAAGTGTTGTAATAATTTTCCTCTTCTTTTCTATCCCGCTTCTTTTACTTGCTTTCCTTATTTGTAAATATGCATCATGTTTATTTTACTTTATTTTTTTGTTGTTGTATCCATGCTATGCATCTATGTTTCATGCATCTTGATTCACTAAGTTTGCACTTGTGGATTTAATCAATTCCTATGTGATTATGTGCTCTACCTCATGTTCTTGAGATGATTCACATGCTATATCTTAGAAGTCGAATCTTTGGTTGCATCTCATGAGTGAATTGCATTATGATTTTGTATATAAGATCATGTATGTTTTACTAACTTTGTTTTGTAGAAATGTCGAGGGACGCTCGGTAAATATGTAAGTTTTATGCTTTTAGCATCCCTTTTGTGTGTGTTTTTTCTTATTATGTTCAAGCATCCTACCATGTGGCTACTTGCTTACTTGATATATTTGTATGAATGCCAAGGATGGAGGTTGTGTCGTTAATTTGGAATAGTGTTGATTTTCATGTTTGTAAACTCAATTTATTTGGGTTGTATATCCAAAACTTTTCAAAACTACATGAAATCAAATTATTCCAAAATAAATGACATAGTCTATACTTGTATATTTCCATAGTAATTTTTAGGATTTATTAAATAATCTAAATATGAATATATAAAATAAATAAAATTCATATCATGGTTTCAGAAGGCCGATCTTTTGATTGGGTGAGTGGGGTGATCAATTAATGACCTTCCTTCTCATACCTAAGGTTCCGAATCGAGACAACTTTGTTATGACAAATGGCCTTGACACGAGTCATAGGTTTCCTAATTTTCCAAAAATATTAGGTGATGACTTTGAAATCTGATGACGATTCCATTTCGCAAATGGTCTTCAATAAAATGAATTTTCTAGAAGTTGTCAACTGACGTTGTAAAATGCCTGCGAATGCATTTTGAATGATCAGTATTTGCAAATGAACATATCTGAAATAAGGTATGGGTGCAAATGTATAGTGTGGTTCATACTTGGGTCGAGCCTTGAATCTCGGTAGTGCATGCCGGTCGTGGATCAATCGAACCTAGTAGGGATCCTTGATGTCGCTTCAAGATGTCAATCCTTCGGAAGCTCTAGCCAATCGGTGACCCTTGACCAGCAGAGGGGCCGCCAATTTTGCCTCGCCGCCCGAATCCTACCTCATAGGGGCACATTGTTTTTACTGCATGAGCATGAACACCCATCAAGGGAGGCATGGGATGTGTTCAAATGAGGGTTGCATAATCTCCTCCTGGAAGTAGTCCGCATCGAAGCCCTTCGTGAACTAGATCATCTCTGAAAGGAGAGGCTCTCCGCGGCCCTCATAGATGCTATAGAAGGCATAGGCACTATCGCTCAAGCAAGCCCATGAATCGTGATAAATTGCTTGCCTAGAAACCGTTTCTAAGACACCGTGCCCTCTAGATAAGTAAAACGGATGCCTTCAGGCACCGCATCTTGATCTCTAACTCAACCGCATCAACGCCAAGGTCGCAAGCAATCTGCAAATAGGGGATATACGTAGATGCTTAGTCGTCGTCAGTTGTGGATAAAGCAAAAATAACTGTGAGTTTCGGGTTACCTCCACCGTAGTCACTGTGTCGAAGTACCAGAAAAAGAATGTGAAGGTCTCTCGAGTCCTCCGCAGCATCCGCCATCGATCGATGAGAATATGACACAACATAAGGCATCTCCACCTCTGGCTCAGAGCAAGGGTTGGGAAATATGCATATACCTATAGCTACAAAGAAAAGGCAACAATGAGTATACAAGTAGAAGGTACAAATGGAGATGTAAAAGTAGAATATATAGTACAAATATGAGTGTAAGATATAGAGAATGGATGTGCAATGTAGAAAGCAGGTATAGATGAACAATGCAAGATGCAGGTACGAAGTGCAAACCGTAAAGGTAAATAGAAGATGTAAAATGTAAACCCGAGATGTAAAGCGTCGTCCCAAGCTGTAATAACCCCAACTCTGTCTCCCTCCTGCGAGATGTGGAGCTCATATAGCATAATGTGAAAAGGCGGCCTCAATCATAGAGTCGGACTCGGATAAGTCCACCGGCGCTCAAGAGATACAACCATACAAGATTCCACCCGTTAAAACAAAGTGGTACCGAGGAGGAACGTCAAAAGCCTCGAGGCGTAGTGCAGGTCTCCTATAGGGTCTCTAGCTCTCTCATCGAAAATGCTTTCGGCAAACTAGCTATATCGTACCATCCCTGGTCGAAAGAGAAAAGGGCGTACTCTTAGCAAGTGTAGCAGTGTGGCCTCCCTACTCGCCCATGTCCATATCATAAGGGATCGATGCCCTACTTCTCACGCCAGACCATGGTGAAGTCTGAGGGAGTCATCGCTATCTCTGAATGGAGGAGAAGTGGAAGGCGTTGGTGATATCCCACCACCGCCTCCACTGCACCGAGAAGATTGACTCACGATATGGTGCGATAGCCCGTGCGAGAATAAGCCGGAAGCCTTGTTTATGATGTGGCACACACTGATAGGGTGCTCCATATACTAGTCCCTCGCGGACGTGGCTCCATAGCCCCTAATAGAACGAGAGTCCTTCTGTGATCAGAGTAGTGATATACATTGACATGAGAATAGGCAGACGAAAAGGCAGTGTAAGAAATACGGTGCAAAAGTGTGATTAAGGCAAAAGAAATGCAGTAAACATTACGATTGAAGTAACTAATGCAAGTTAAAGCAAGAAATGCAATATACATCAAGAAAATGTGAGAATACTGATGTATACCTCGATGGCACCATAAGATAAATAAGTCCGGCTCTCGTAGCAAGAGGTCCTTTAGTGCGCGTCATGCAAATTCTCCAAGTACTGACACCGGAGGTAGCACATGTATTTGAGGATGGTATGTCGGATCATGGGCATCTTAGGGGTAGTATCTCGGGCTCAAGCTCGACCTCCATCTCTGCCAGAGATGGAATCTCAATGGATCTCCGTCATGGGTAAATCATCTCGCCATCTAGAAAGAAGATCACGAAAGTGGTGAAAAATGAGGAAAAATAGAGGAAAAAAAGGACAAACTTGGAAAAAGTCAAACCCTAGGAGAGAGAAAGTGGAAGGAAAAGTCAAAGTTGAGAAAAGTGTACCAAACCCAAGAAAAACTCAAGGAAAACAAGCCTAGAATGGTGAAAGTGAAGGAAAAGGCGCCGAAATCAAATTTCAATCGGTTCAAAACGGAGGAAACAAAGAGGATTTAGCGAATAAACTTCGCGTGGGGTGTTGAAAAACGTGTAGAAAGCGTGGATCTAGAGAGAAGGAGCACCTAGAGAGAAAGAGAGAGAGAGAGAGAGAGAGAGAGAGAGAGAGAGAGAGGGAAGAATTTCGGATGTGAGGTTGTGTGGAAATAAAGTGCCAAGCCCTATATTTAAATACCCGAGCCAAAAAGACAAGAATGCCCCAAATCTACCACGGGTGGCCGGTAAAGGGTATGGAAGGCCAACAAGTAGCTGGCGGCCTCCTGTTGTGGCCAGCAAGTATCCTATGGCTTCCCTTGGAGTCCTGATGCTGTCTTGTGTCCTTGGTTTCCAAGAAGTGTAGGGATTGTTCACTGTTGGGTTCAGAATGTATCCGCGGAAGCTCAAAACTATGTTTTTGGTGCGCAATGCTCGTCACTTGTCAACATGAATGAGGTGTATCCTTTAAACTTATTGTAACTCTTCGGGGAGGTAAATCGAAAGTTTGCTATTGGATTTGTTTTGTTATGCTTTGTACCTTGCGTGGAATATGCATTTCGTTTTGGTGCATGAATATGCATTTCTCCATTGGTGTATAGAATACGTATTTCATGTCGTTGCATATGTATTTCATGTTGTCGCATGGAATATGCATTTGTTTTAAATTATGCATGGAATATGCATTCGCTTTTGAATCATACATGGAATGTGCATCCGCTTTTGAATCACGCATAGAATATGCTCCCATTACAAATCATGCATACCATATGCTTCAGTTTTTGTTTCTTGCATGGAACATGCCTTTGTATCTCGGTTGTTTGTCTTGTATAGAACATGCATCCTCAGTATCACACTTGTTAAGGTTCTTTCTTACATATGCATGATATTGTATGTACAGTTCATTCGAGAAATGCATGATATTGTATGTATGGTTCATTCAGAGGAGTTCCAAGTAAAATCATTCATGCCCATCGGATCGCTTCCTTTTTACTCATCCTCTTCTCATGAGACACTTTAGGATTGTTACCCCACTTGGGCTAAAAACATTCAGGTGCGTCTCCTGTTCACACCACTTCCTCCTCTTGCATGAGACATGTTAGGATTGTTCCCCCTCGGTTAAAAACATTCATGCGTCCGGTGTTCACACCACCTCTTCCTCTCTCGGAGACGTGTTAGGATTATCACTCGCTTAAAAACATTCAAAGGTCCCGGTGTTCACACCACCCCTTCCTTCTTCTTGCGGAGACGTTAGGATTACCATTCGGTTAAAAACATTCGAAAGGCCCCTCGGTGTTCACACACCCCTTTCTTCTCGCGGAGACGCGTTAGGATTGCCACTTTCGGTTAAAAAGATTCGGGTGCATCCCGATGTTCACACCATTCCTTCCTCCTCTCGCATAAGACGCCATAGGATTACCGTCCGGTTAAAAACATTCGGGTGCGTCCCGATGTTCACACCACCCTTTGGTTAAAAACGTTCGGGTATGCCCGGTGTTCACACCACCTCTCCTCCTCTTGTGTGAGATGCGTTAGGATTGTTTGCAAATCAATTAAAAACATTCGGGTATGTCTTGATGTTCACACCATCCTTTTTCTCCTCTCACGTGCAACATGTTAGGATCTCGATTGAGACCTCGGGTGTGCCTGATGGTTATGTCGCCCTTCGGCTTTCCTGTACAACGCGTAGTTTAGCCTGCATAATTTTCTTTCATCATTTCTGCATGAAATGTGATTTGGCTCATGTTTCCCATGCGTGGCGTGTTTATTTATTCTTCTTTTCATGATTGAGGTTACTATACATTGTTTTGATTTGTTTAAATGTGGCATTTTCATTGCATTGCATTTGCATTTAAATGTTTCATTTCACTGTCTCATTGTATGATCATAAGTTATGTTTTGGTGTTTTACTTTGTTTGCATTTTGCCCCGAACTATCTTTGGCTTGATTCTTTGTAAAGGGATACATAGCTTCTTGGTGCAACCATTTGTTTCTGTCTTGTTTGTTTGTCAAGCTTTTTGACCTTGTCAAAATGGGTCATCTCGGCTTTGACATTCACTCGCGTCATTTCATGACTTGAGTTCTCACAAGATAGGCAACTCAGAGACACCTCATTTTTATCGCCCCCAAGACTTGGATGTCATCGCTTGCACTCGATGATTGTGACTTTTGTGCTCATTTTAGGGCCCAAGTCCTTGGTGGAATGCCCCGCCTTTGAGCCTTCAAACCCATTCATTTTGTATCTGCTTTGGACCAAACTTTCAAGCTTGCAACCCCGGTAGTATGCGACCACCAATTGAGCCCGACCACCCAAGTGGCCTCATCGACTATCACTAGTGGCCTAACAAACCACCAAAGGTGTTTTTTTCAGATATTTTGTTGATAGTTGTTCCAATGTTGGCACAATTGTCTTCATCTCCACACACGATGTATGGATGGATTTTTCTCACCAAATGCTTGTTTATCTATATATATGGGGTCTCCTCCTATTTTTGAGGGTTAGAAATTTTGGAACAAAACTCTATCTTTCTCTCTCTTGCAAATTTGTACACACTTGCATAGTTACACTACACTTTTGCATACACTACTTTAACCAAAGTTGATCATCTTTGAGCTGAGGTTTCTTGAAGCCATCTTGGAGCTTTTGAAAGTGGTTTTAGCTTGAGTTAGTGCCTAAAATTGTTTTTTGCTTCAAGAGGTATACTACTTGTCTTTTTAAGCTTGCTTAGTATACTTGTTTTCTAATCTTTTTGAACTGTTTTTGGGCTGTTTTTGAGGTGTAAAAAAACTCTATTTTTGTGGACTAAAATTGGTATTTTAGGCCATTTAAGGTTAGAGGGGTGTCTCACCCTTCTTTATTCCTTGCTTTTAAGGCTTTTTTCACCTTTTGTTTCTCACCTTCAAACTATCTTTTGTGGGCTTTTAGCACGGAAATTTGGAAGTATTTTCAATGGAAAAAAAAAATCATGTTTTGAAGTCCAAAATTGGAGGGTTTAGCCTTCGCTTTATGTCTTGTTGGCTAACCTAGTTAACTCTATGTGTTAGCTTAATTTTCTAGCCTTTGTAGCTTAATTCCAACATGTTTTAGGCCTTATTTTACACTACTTTAACTCTATTTTGGGTTGTTTATTATATTTGAGTCTTGTTTTGCATGCCTTTAGTGTAATAGTCCTCATAAGCTTGGTGTTTTAGATCTTGCACCACTTGTTTTGAGTTGATTGCATGTTTTAATACTTTTCTTACTTCATTTCAGCACTTATAATCTCTGCAATCTCCTCACTTCTTCACTCTTTTATTTTCTTTGAGGTTGTTTCAACCTTAGGATAGCTTAAGCTTGAGATTGAGGTTCATTGCTTAATGGTTTAATCCTCTTTGGGGTTTATTACCAACGGCATGACACCTCTCTCTTGCCTTAAACTACCCCTTGTTTGACACTTCCTTCTCTCAGAGGGCTTACCACCAACGGAGTTAATTGGTTAATGAATGGTTGGTAATTTAAAATGAATAAAGTTGAAACTAAAAGTGAGCAAAGATAAAAATTTTGATTCTATTTTGATGTGTTCAATCAGACGTTAATTGAACACAAGGAAAATTACGGCATTTCATACTCAAAGTGATGAAATGTGCCAAGTTTCCTATGTCTCTATTGCCCTTGATCATGCATGATAGGGTGATGGTCCTTTTGGTCTTATTTGTGCATTTATTAACTTGTACACCTTGGTTTTTTGGCTATCATGCAATAAAATTGCTTGATTGATGGTTTTGAAACCAAGTGTATTGCTTCTTTGAGATGTTTTGATGATAAGGAGTGATACACAATACATACAACCTGTGAAAATATTCTCTCTTTGCCCTGTTTGCCCTCTGTTGCAGCAAAAAAAGATTAGTCATCAGTGGCCGGCCAGCCACTATTACTGGTCGGCAGGCCATTAGTGTTGGACGGCAACCCCTCAATGGTGGCGATTGCCCATCACAATGCTTTCTTACCACCACTGAATTTTGGGTAGTGTGCTTGTGAAGCATGGCAGAGTTGATCTAGAGAAGGAAATAGTGCAAGAGTTGTGCAAACAGAGGCTTTCGACGGCAGACAATGGATGTTCTTCGGGTGGAAACCGAGCATGCATGGGCCTTCTTCACTTCCCAGACTAGTTAATTAGTTTTAATTAGCCATTTGTCATTTGGTTAACTAGTTTAATTAGTGACTTTGTAATTTAATTAGTTGTAGCTAATTAGCTTATGTTGTAATATTTAATTAGCTTAATTAGTTGTAGCTAATTAGTTTGTGTTGTAACATTTAATTAGTTTAGCTTAGTTAAATCCTTAATTAGTTAGCTTATATAGTTAGTTAATTATTCATTCAAATTTTGTAATAACTAGTTTAAATAGCTTATCTTAATTAGCTTAGCTAAGCTTATTCATTCGGACTCTCCTTCGTGAGGCGTAATGTAATAATGTGTATGTCTTCCAACCCTATGTCTTTCTCCCTTTTATTTAACTACTTTTGATGGTTAGATTAGGGACATGTTTCAATTAGCATACCTTATGCTTGCATCCATTCATCTTGTATTGTATGCATCGTGGCTCGGCGCATCATTCAAACTGCATTGTCATTTTGATACTTCTTTGAATACGTGCTTGGACTGCACGTTATCAAATTGAATCACATGCCATATTAGTAGTCGAACCTAGTAATTTCATATTGCATGTGTTGCATTAGTCATTTTGTATAGTTAGGAATATGCATATTTTTCTAACTCATATTTTCTTGGCTTGGAGTACTAGGTGAGTTTTTAATGCCTTAGCATACTTGCATGAGTGTGAGTGATTGCCATGACTAGCATGCTTGCCATGTGACTAAATGCTTACTTGCTAAACTGATTGAGTGCCTATGGATGAAGACTTGTTGTTTGAATTGGAACGATTCAATAAATTCATAGTTTTAAGCCCACTTTGTCGAGTGGCAAATTCGCAAAGCTTTAAGCCCACTTGAGGTGGCGAAATCAAATCCTTTTCGCAAAACAAACATGAAATTGAATTGTTTCAACTTAAGCAAACTAGTCTATACTTGTATGCACGCATCACGTAGTAATGCTAGTATAATAACTGGAACAAGAGCACATAATGTTGATAAAAAATCATATCATGATTAGTAGAGGCCGATCTTTGATCGGATGAACGGGGGTGCTCAATTCATGACCTTCCCCTCTCGTACCTAAGTTCCCGAGCCGAGACAACCTTGGTGATGATGAACACATGGCCTTTGGCACGAGTCATGGGTTTTCTAAATTTTTTTAAAATAAAATATTTAGGTGACGACTCTGTATCTGGCAACACAATCCATTTTTTGCATTTTTTATCCTAAAATCAATTTTCCAAATGATTTTTCGGATTTGGACTCTTTGCTGTTTATCAATTTCACATTGCACTTGTGAGATTAGATTCAGAACCGCAGGAGTCCAAACTGTAAGGCTTTCTTTCAAACCTTCCGAAAGGGGGTGCGAAAAAGGTGAGCTACAGGTTCATGTTAGTTTTGTTGTAAGTTTACACTTTTTTATTTTATATTTCTTTTCTTGTTTTTAATCTAACCGATAGTGGTTAGTTGAGCCACCTACATATTTCTTGTTTGTTCATTTTCTTGGTTTTACAATAATATAGGTTTTGTTAGGCCTAGTTGGCAAGGACCCTATTTGGTCGGCAGTTAGCTTCTTTTTGGACAAAACAGTGTTGTCCTCCAATGTTGACCAAGTTCGGTGGTTTCCAAGGCACATGAAACTTTTTTTTCTTTTTGTTCATTTTATTTTGAGTGTATTGTGAGGTTTTTTTTTTTTATTTTGTTGTAATATTCTCCCCCCCTCTAATTTAGTTTGTAATAATTTATTCAAAGGATTGTAATAATTTCCCGCCCACTTCTTGCTATCCCGTTCTTTTATTTGCTTTCCTTATTTGTAAATATGCATCATGTTTATTTTATTTTATTTTTTGTTGTTATATCCATGCTTTGCATCTATGTTTCATGCATCTTGATTCGGCTAAGTTTGCATTTGTGGATTTAATCAATTTCTATGTGATTATATGCGCTACCTCATGTTCTTGAGATGATTCACATGGCATATCTTAGAAGCCGAATCTTTAGTTGTATCTCATGAGTGAATTGCATTAGGATTTTGTATAAAAGATCATGCATGTTTTACTAACTTTGTTTTGTAGTTGTTCGAGGGACGTCAGTAAATATGTAAATTTGTATGCTTTAGCATCCCGTTTGTGTGTGTTTTTCTTATTATGTTCAAGCATCCTACCATGTGGCTACTTGCTTACTTGATATAACTGTATGAATGCCAGTGGATGGAGGTTGTGTCTTTTAATTTAGAATAATGTTGATTTTCATGTTTGTAAACTCAATTTATTTGGGTTGTACATATCCAAAACTCTTTCAAAACTACATGAAATCAAATTATTCTAAAATAAATGACATAGTCTATACTTATATGCTTCACATAGTAATTTTTATGATTTATTAAATAATCGAAATATGAACATATAAAATAAATAAAATTCATATCATAGTTTAGTAAAGGCTGATCTTTCGATCGGATGAGTGAGGGTGCTCAATTAATGACCTTCCCTTCTCATACCTAAGGTTTCAAACCGAGACAACTTTGGTTATGACAAACAGTGGCCTTGGCACGAGTCATGAGTTTCCTAATTTTCCATGGCGACTCTGAGATCTGATGACGCAGTCTATTTCTAGCAAAAGGTCTTGCAATAAAATGGATTTTCTAAAAGTTGCCAAATCTGGACTCTCATCTATATTTCACATTGCTAGTGAGACTAGATCGAAGAGATCTCGAGAGTCCGAACTGTTTAACACGCGCGCGTATCCCCCGGGCATGTTACATGGAGGATGGTAGGGATTGGGGCCCTAGACCATTTAGATTCATCAATGTGTGGATTTTACACCCTTATCAACTCTCAGGTTTTCTGGAGAAAGTTTGGAAGGAGGCTAATGTAGTTGGTTGGGTTGGATTCATAATCCACAATAAACTTAAATTGCTAAGAAAGGCTTTGAGAAAGTGGAATAGAGAGGTCTTTGTGGATGTCACAATCAAACTTACAGCTACTAATAAAGGATGAATTGAACAGTTTTGATTTGTTAGCAAAAGTCAAAGATCTAGTTGAATCTAAGAAGGCAAGAAGAAGAGAGGTGACTTGTGAGGCTTGGAAATTAAGCAAATGGACAGAATGGATGTCGCTTCAAAAAGCAAGATTAGATTGGTCATTGAAGGATGATAGAAACACTAGATACCTCTATGTTATGGCCACTAGTAGATAGAGTAGGAACTGGCTCAACTCAATTACTATTGGGCATAGATTATTATGAAGAGCCTATGAAAGTCAAACAAGAGGTATGCTTGGATTTCATCAAATATTTTTTCTGAGGAGTAGAAAAGTAGACCAACTCTAGATAGTGATTTCAGATCAGTGAGGAACAGTGAGGCTTTTGAAATGCTAGAAGTAGAATTTTCAAAGGAAGAGATAGGGGTCGCTATTAAAAATTGTGAAGGAAATAAAGCTCCAGGCCCATATGGTTTTAATCTATTATGCTTTCAGAAGCATTGGAAGATAATGAAGAAGAATTGATCAAAGTCATGAAGGATCTCCACACTCGTGGCAGATTGGTCAGAGGTATAAATAGTTCTTTTATAACCGTAGTTCCTAAAAAAGGGAATGCAGTGGACTTGGAAAATTTCAGACCCATTAATATAGTGGGTTCAATTTATAAGATTCTAACTAAGGTGTTATCAAATAGATTAAAACAAGTTTTGCTAGAAATAGTTAGTAAGGCTCAATCTATTTTCTTAAGTCGCAAAAATATTTTGGATGGAGTCCTAATAGCAAATGAAGTGGTTGATGGTTGGAAAAAAGGAAAAGAGAAAGGGTGTGATATCAAAACTTGACTTTGAAAAGGCCTATGATTCAGTCAATTAGGAATTCCTTCTCTCAATGTTGTCAATATTTGACTTTGGTGATAGATAGATCTCATGGATCAGAGAGTGTGTTTCCTCAGCTAGGTTATCAATCCTAGTGAATGGCTCTCCTACTGATGAATTATGTTCCCAAAAAGGGCTATGGCAAGGTGCCCCCCTCTCTCTCCTTTCATATTCAATATAGTGGTAGAAGGACCCAATGTGCTACTGTCCACAACTTTGGAGATAGAAATAATCAAGTGAGTGAGGGTTAGGGTAAATGGAGTTGTATCCCATTTGCAATTTGCTAATGATTTTATTTTATTTTGTGAGGCAGATGGATTGGAAGTAGTTAATATAAAGAGGATTCTAAGATGTATTGAGCTAGTGTAAATTTGAAAAATAACCTATGATATAAGAGTGTGGTTTGTGAGATGGGTGTGGAGGATGACCTTTTAGCAGATTTTGCTGTTAAACTTAACTGTAAGGTTGGTTCATTACCATTTAATTATCTTGATCTTCCATTGAGGGAAAATCCTAGCAAGTGAAAAACTTGGAAACGAGTTCTAGATAAAGTTAAAAAGAGGCTGGTTGGTTGGAAGAGGAGGATACTGTCCTGAGAGAGTGGCCAAGGATTTTGAAAGGATTCAAGCAACCTTCTTATGGGTGGTTCTAATCTTAAAAGAAAGGTTCACATAGTCAAATGGGAGGATGTGACCAAAAGTATTGATGAAGGTGGTTTGGACATTAGAAAGATTAGAGTTGCTAATTCTTGCTTGTTATTTAAATAGTGGTGCAAGTTTGCAAGTTAGACCAAAACTTTGTGGAAGGGAGTGATCTACAACAAATAGAATCTTGAGGAGTGCGGTTGTCGCCATCTCGTGTTATTAGCAATAGGCAGGTCAAGGTTATGGACTAAAATTACCTTAGTGGCTACTTACAACCTTGATTCTTTGGGGTGCTTTACGAACAATTTTAAAATAATGGTGGGTGATGGTTGTAGGGTAACGTTTTGGAAGGATAAGTGGTGTGATTCCCTGCTTGAGAAAAGAGTTTCTGTGATTGTTCAAATTTTGTCTAGGAGAAGAAAGGTGCACTTAGCTTGTTTTTTTTGATCTAAAGGCAACCTCGGGAGTGGAACATACTACCTAGGAGGGAACTTTTTTAGTGGGAAAGGTTGGAAATGCTGATATTAGTCTTTATTATTTCATCTAGCCCTTCAGTCAATTTGGAGAGAGGTAATTACCCAAAGTGGACAGCCACATCGTCAGGTATTTTTTCAATAACTTCTTTAGACAATCTTTGTCCAGTCAATGTTGGGAAATCATCTCAGTTCTAGTAAAATGCTTTGGAATAATATTTTACCTCCTAAGGTTCAATTCATTGGTTGGCTTGCTTGGAAGCATAAGGTCAAGACCTTTGTATTCTTACAGAGAACAAGGGTTCTTATTGGAGGTATCTCTACCTTATGTTGCTTTTGTAAAAATGATGAGGAATCGGTGTTTCATGTGCTACTACATTGCCCCTTTGTGTGGAATGTATGGTCATCCTTGTTAAAGTGGTGCGGTCTGCAATGGGATATTCCTGGCACAATTGATTGCTTGTTGCATTGGTGAGAGGGTGGTAAGTTTAAGAAGAAAGAGAAGAAGATTTGGAGAATTGTTCCTCTTGTTACTCTATGGTCTATATGGAAGCTAAAAAATGAATGTATATTCAATGATGCTAAAGTTGATATATGGGAAATCTTTGATCTTATAAAAGCTAGGGTGACACTTTGGCTCAGATCATAATCAATGGAGTGGCAATACCCTATTAGTGATTTCATTTACAATCTCAGTCATATTAATGTGTGTATTGGTAGGGGTTGAGAGGTCCTTTGGGAACTATGTTTTTTGTTTTCGGTTTTTCCATTCTTTTGTTGGTGCCTCACCAACTTAGGATTGAGCTAGGCTTGATTGTGTAGTCATCTTGTGCCAAGTTAGTTGGGATTAGGATTGCTTTGATGTTGTTTATCTGCTTCTACTTTATTGATGTATGTTTTTTTTTTTATTATTATTATTAGCAAAAGAAAGCTTTATCGATGGAAAAACATACAAAGTATGAAAAAGTACATCAATAAAGAAAAGAGTGCAAAGAGCATCACTGTGTAGCACCAGAATCCCTACAAGGTTGGCACAAAGATGCACACCTGATCATCTGCTAGCACAGAACTCCAAGCTCGAAGTTGGTGAGAAACCAACAAACGGAGCAAAACAAGCAAACAGATAGCAAGAATAGAACAAAAACACCTATGACCACCAAAAAACAACCCCAAGCACAAAACTGGTAGAGTTAAGCACTAAATCTAGAACTGAGTACTGCACCCCTGAGCACAACATCAAAAACTTCATCTAGGCAGACATCAGCAACACCAGCAGCATCAACAGTGATAAGACCAGTGCAAACATCAGCAGTTCAACACACAGTACTAGCAGTAAACAACCAACCAAACCTTTGCTGTCATGAACTCCATTTAGACCAACAACCAATTCAAACCAACAACCAACTAGACAAAGAGCAGAAGACTAATTGGTTAGACCAAGCACAACACCTAAGCACAAACTCAATCCACCAGAACTGGACAACAAAGATAGAAGAACATCCGCATGTAGAATGATAAAAGTAACACACCCCTGCTCGATGTGAAGAGTTTCACCAGTTATTTAATATGTAGACTAACACCTGCTTGAGATTGTACACAATCTCATTGACTGAGTAACAAAGAGAAGGGTTAGAAGCTTTGAGCCACAATGCAATCCTTAACTTGATAATATCACACAACCTTTCAAAATCCACCAGTGTACCGTTAAAGAGGCTGTCATTCCTTTGCCTCCAAATAGGCGTAACACGTACCCGGTGGTATGACATTCCAAATGACCCTCACCCTTTTTTATGACTATAACCAAATTACCACTGCGAAGAGACCAATCAACGACTCGACATCACCCAAGAGACTCCCCACCAATTAAGAACATTGGACTAGATCCTCCAACTAAAAAGACAATACAGTAACACATGATTCACAGTTTCAATTTCATTTCTACAGAAAATATAGTTAACATTTACAGCAGCACTGAGGACTCCAATTCTTTGAAGGTAACATGTTGTCTTAAGTCTCCCTTTCTATACCAACCACCCAAAGAATTGCACCTTCAGTGGAGCCACATTCCTCCAAATGAATTTCCCTATTTGTGTAAAAACATTAGATGGAAATTCATTCCTTTTGTAGGAAGAGGCAATAGTAAACTTATCAGTCTTATCTGCATTCCAACTGAAAATGTCCAGCACTCAATCCCTTAGAGCAGGTGTATTTAGTAGCAACACCTTCAGCCTCTTTGATTCTTCAATTTCCCATTGAAACAAATTTCTCTTGAAACCCAAAATCCACTCTTCATTTCCACACCTTCTGCTTTTAACCACTGCTACTGATTCACATTTATCAAGGGTCAAACAAAATAATCTAGGAAAAGCATCTTTTAAGCACCCAGAACCAACCCAATTATCTAACCAAAATTTTGATTCTCTTCCATCACCAACAATAAGTCTTGTATTGTCCTTAAAAAATTCCATCAGCTCAGGGCAAGTTCCACTAACCCCCAAGATATCCCTCCAAACCATAGACAACCTTGTGCTTGTTACAGGCAAAGACAACCAACTTCCACCTACCTCAGGGTATTTACTGCAAATTACCTATTTCCAAAGAGTTCCATTCTCACACCCAAATCTCCACCACCATTTCAAAAGAAGACAATCATTCATAGTTCTCACATTTCTAATGCCTAGTCCCCCATTACTTTTGCTTTGAGTTATTTCCCCCCACTTGACCAAATGTATTTTCTTTCTCAGAGCACCACCCCCCCCCCCCCCCCCCAAAAAAAAAAAAGGAATCTAGACTAAATTTTATCGATTTCTTTTGCAATCTCTTCAGGCATTTTAAACAGGGATAAGTAGTAAACAGGTACGGATGATAACACAGACTTGATCACTGTCAACCTACCAACAAAAAATAAAAATCTTCTTATTTATTTTATGTTTGAATTCATTAATAAAGTTTTCCTTTATTTGTTGATAAAGATTAAAAAAAGAATAAAAAGAATGGTAGCCCATGGTGGAAAAGAAAAACGTTCCCTTTATTCTACGAATTTGTTATAATTAGATGATTTAATCAAGGGTGTACCCAAAATTTTGTTTAGAGATACTGTAAGTGAGCCAAGAAAAAAAAATGGAGTTTGTTTTTAATAAACTATAATTGGTAGAAAGTTTCGTACATAATCATTATAAAGCATATTTCATAATAATTAAAATGTTACAACTTTCATTTATCATTGTTCTGTCCATTATTTCATGTTGTTTTCAAGTTAGGTAACTAAGATGCTAGTGTAAAATTGATTAGACCACCATATCAAGAAATTGTGTTAGTTGTTAAAAACTGCATAAATAAAAAGTTCATCTTTATAATTCTTACATTAGGAAAAAAATATATACATATATTGTATGTAAAGTTTATATTTGAGTTGGTGTGAATGCCACTATAAGAAATTGCACTTTTGGTGACTAAATTTTTAGTCGCCAAAAGTTAGATTTTAGTCGTTGAAACATTTTCCCGACTAAATATTTTAGTCGTTGGATTTGTCGTGAGATGATTGTCAAGGAAGCTATTGGCAACTAAAAAAATATTTAGTCGCCAAAAGTCCTACAAATGGCGACTAATTTTTTAGTTGCCAAAAGTAAAAGGTATTGGCGACAAAATAACCTTTAGTCGCTGATGAGGCCAAATTGGCTGCTAATCTGTTAGTCGCCAAAATCTACTAATTTAATTTAAGTCGCATTTTCAGCTACTAAAATTTTTTGTCACAAAAACTTCAAGTATCTAGGGCGACCAATGTTTTAGTCGCGAATATTTTTTTTTGTTCATCTGACTTTTTTTAGCTACTAAATGTTTAGTCACCTAAAGTCCGATTTGTTATTTGGCTACTAAATAGTTTAGCTGCCTAAAATCTAATTTTTTTTAGCTACTAAAGTTTTAGTCGCCTATAATATAATTTTTATGTTTTGGCAACTAAATATTTAGTCACCAAAAGTGTTTTTAAATGGCTACTAAATATTTAGTTGCCAAAAGATTTAATTCTTTTTTAGCTACTAACTATTTAGTCGCTAAAAAGATTTAACTCCATTTTTTGCTATCAATTGTTTAGTCACCAAAAACATCATTTTATTTTATTTTATTTTATTTTTAATTAATTTGTCCATAACTTGTATGTATCCACCGTGACCTCTAATAGGTATTCTCACCCATTCCATAACGCATATTTCACTTACAACCATCAAACAAAAAAAAAATAACTTATAATGTCAACTTCTATACAAACCAAGTATATATTCCAATTGGAAATAATAACTTCATACATAACAAATAAGCATACCAAAACAATGTCCTCTGTACACAAAAATATATTTACTACCATGCAAAATGACCATTTGACGTGGTGCAAACTACCACAGTAATTTGTACCACGACAAAAGGTAATCTATATACCACGGCAATAAATACAAGTTCCATGTCAAAAGTATTCTGTTCAAAAGTGTAAATTATCCTCCGTACACAAAAATGGAAGATCCACATGTCTATGCCAAAGCCATCTACAAAACAAAAATTACACCCATTAGTTTCATATAGCATTTGAACAAAAGACCACTCAAAAAAAAAGTTATTAGATCTGTAAAGGAATTTTTTTCATTTTTTATTTTTATTTTTATTTTTTGGCTGAGGCATAGTTTCATCCCTCAATGATAATATTTTGAAAATGAAATTAACATTATTGAAATGTTAGGAACCTAAACAACGCAAAGTGCACAGGAGTAAAACTCCATTGGCATCTAAAAAATGACAATCAATGTAAGGTTGTGCAACATATATATTCAACAGTGATGAGGAAAAATGTAGCCCCTAAAAAATGACAATTAATATAAGGTTGTGCAGTGTATTCAGTAGTAATGAGAAAACATTTAGCCCTTAAAAAAAAACAATCAATGTAAGGTTGTGCAACATATTCAGCAATAATGACATAAATTTTCTTCGTAAAACAACTTGGCAATGCATATTTGTGAAACTAGAAAATGATTGAAGGTCAACATTAAGGTTAAATTGAGCCTACTCTTCAGTTTGGTTCTGTACAACCCTGTTTGGCTGTCACATTTAGCAGAAATGTCATATTGTTGAGTAAATGTTTCACTGTACTGAGAGATCATTGAAATGGTTTTGCCTATTGCATATAAGCTGTGACAATTCAATAAATTAGGCCATTGATTAGTCAATCCAAACCACTTAGAATCTTACAAATGGACCCATCTATATGATCATTCTCATTGTTGAGCTTGTTCAGGGGTTGTTTTGCATTTTCGCCCCCTGAACAGCCTTTTTCGACTAAGCTTACGGCATTTTTCACTCCAACTCCCAACCTACGTATGCTAATTACATCCCGTCTATCCCCACAGGTCCTATTTGTCATGAAGAAGCTACCTATGACATCCATAGAGTGGTTTGGGGGCTGCTTTACATTTTGGGCCTCGAACGGCCTTTTTCGACTAAGTTTACGGCGTTTTTTACTCCAACTCCCAACCTACGTGTGCTAATTATATCTCGTTTGTCCCCACATTTAAGTTATTTTTCACTCCAACTCCAACTCCAACCCCCATTTTGCTTGAAGAAAGTATTACTGGCAATAAAGAGATTCACCCAAGAAGTTGAATGCTTTTGATAAAGACAACATGAAAAGTTTACAAATTGGACAATAATGATAGGAAACAAGTATCAATACAAGAAGTAAAAAGTAGACATTAGCAGACATATATTATTATGGTATTGAATGCTATGACAGTGCTATCATCACATAACAAATCAAATAGTGCTAAAGGATGATTGTATTATACAGTTCATTAGCAAAAGGGATTTTTGTTAGGCATTCAAAATTTAGGCATCTCATAATTCAGCCAGCAAATCATGTTGCTACAAATTCATTCCAAGTTCACTTGGTTGATTTAACTCAATCTGAAATCTCAAATGACCCTTGGATATCTATGTATTAACTTGTTCGAAAAAAAATAAAATAAAATAAAATAAAAAAATAAAAATTTCTTAACGAGTATCTATGTTGTTAATTAGTTGATCATATTCAAAGCATAGTTTGATATACTACTAATGCCATTCAATTAGATAGGGCTCCTAATTTAGTGACTTCCCTCATATTCATAAGCTCATCCTACTCAATTCTGGGAAAGCTAATATTTCATTGAAATTATGTGGTTACCTTATGGAAATCAAAATGAAGTCCTTTGCCTAATGTATTGAAACACCAGGTCCTTTGCTACTAAGTCTACTTACATTACGCCTCAAAACCTATTTGAAGCTCAAAATAAATAAATAAATAAATAAAAATAAAAAATTTGAAGAACAAAAAAGAACAAAACCCATAATCAATGTTCTAATGGGTTTTGAATAGGAGCTTTAGAAAACAATTATAGGTTCATCGTACACAATAATGTCAATATGATCCTGTAGACACCCCATTTTTGACCGACCTTAAGGCTCAGACGTCACCGATTGAGCGCTTGGTGATGTTGCATATCGCGCTCGTTCAGAAGTTTCAGAGTCGTGGCCACGAGCCTTGCCTCCGGACTTCCGGGCTTTTTCTGTACTTTGTCTCGGTTTGCGAACCAGGCTCTGTTTTCTCTGTTTCTTTTCCTGAAAGGAGGGAGAGGTCCCGTAGACCATCTCTCAGTGGCCGTGGGCTACTTTTTGTGGCCGTAGGCCATTTTGCCATTCGAACGGTTCCGGTTTTGAAGTCGGGCCATGTGCCTCGGTTCGGGACCGCCTAACCATCTCCGATTGCTCTGATTTTTGGCATGCATCTTATTTGCTCCCTTTTGGGGGACATTGGGGTCCGAGGGACCGACTTCGTGATCGAACACTACTCCCGGTGCCCATGATCGATTTTTGGGGTCTCGGCTAGCGTTTGCCCCGAACCTTCATTCGCATCGGTTTGGGTTCATTTTGGTGGAGGCCTTATTTTCATGGTTAGGAAGCTTGTAGGAGGGTGGGAGGCCAGCAATTGTTTTGACAACCAACTTTTTGTTTGGTCAAAAGTAGTTCAAAGATGAATCAGGAAGGAGAAAAGTCTGCGGGCTTCACGAAAGCAGGCGTAACTCTTTGGACAAGAGGAATTAAAGTATGAGGCCACCATCGTTGGAAATCTTACTCCGGGGCTTCATTTTGCATAATAATATCCTAAATTCAATTCGGACGAAGGAGATATGGTTGATTGAAGTAAGGCATCACTCCGGTTGAACCGAAATCGGCGCAGCTTCACGGAACCTGGCATACCTTTTTTCCCAGGAGGAATTTTGATGCAAGGTTTGCGCCATTGGAAAGATAACTTCCAGGGTTTCAATTTGGACACATGAATGGCCACATTTGGACTTCCTAGAACCCGGCCAGTTTTCTTCCCGACAGCTCCTGAAAAGTAAGCGGCCGGAAAATCTAGGCGGCGGCCACCTTTGTGAAATGACCTTTTGCCCCTTTAAGCTGGGCCATTTTCCTCTCCCTCAGTGTATTCCAGCTGTGCCAGCTGGTTGCCAATTGGACCATCCTCCATACACGTGTATGGAGGATTAGAGAGGTCCCTTAGATATTTTTCATGCCTCTCCTCTATAAAGGAGAGGCTTGGCTTCTTGGCTCAAGGTTAGACATTTGTTAGACACATTTGAGAGAGAGCTATACCTTCCACCTCCCATTTCTCTCCATTTCCAAGCTCCAAAGTCATTTTTCTTCAAGTTTGGTGCCATTTCTTCATCACTATCAAGCATCCCATCACCACTCCATTTCCAGAAGCAAGGAGAGGTTCTCAGAGGCTTAGAAGCAACATTCCTCAAGCCAAGAGGTAGAAAAGAAAAGGTCTACAAGGGTAAGTCTCCATTTCCCTCTTTTGTAGCATTTTCTTGCTTCATTTCTTAAGCCTATTTTGTCACTGTTTTAGGCTCCAACCCTAACTGAAAGGGTCACTCTTTTGAGCTTATCTTCATGTTTATTTAAGGGTTCAACCCTGTTTGAGCCCTCCATTTGGCACTTGCTTCAATATCATCTTATATGCCATTTTTTTTTGCATGAAATTTCTAGCCTATGAGTGATCTGTTTTCGAGCATAATGTAAACTGTAAGTGGACCTATTTTGAGCCCCTGTTCAACATTGAAGAAGGGCTCAACCCTGTTTGGGCCCCCTATCTTGTACTTGCTTCACAATCTCTCCTATTTACCGTAAGTTTGCATGATTTGTTTGGCCTACATGTAGCCTGTTTAAGAGCATGTCATGAACTATGAGTGGACTTATCCTGTGTCCCTCTACAACATTGTAGAAGTGATCAACCTTGTTGGGGGTCTCCATGTTATACTTGTCATTATACCCCTCTTTGACCCCCATTTTTGCATGCTTTTTTAAGTTCATCTAGCTTCTGTTTTTGGCCATCATCAGAGCTAGAAAGAGTCATATTTTGATCTTCTTGACATATTTCATTAAGGGTCTTTGCTAGTTTGATGAATTTTTGGGGTACCTCATGTTATAGCCTTATGTATCCTAGTTCTTGCATGACATTTTTAGCATGTTTTCATACTGAGTTGGGGGATGTCATCTACTGTAAATGTTCATATTTTTAGTCCCTCATCAGTGTTGTAAAAGGGTATTTTTCCATTTGGGCATCGCATGTATCACTTGCTTCAATACCCCTCTTGCGGAGCCATTTTTGCATACTTGCCTAATCCTATGTGTGCTTGCTGTTTAGCCCTTTTTATGACTGAAAAATGCTTTTCTTGGGGCTGCCTTGCTACTGTATTTTCATTCCATGTCTATATTGTGCATGTTTGGTATAGCTATAGGCCATTTCGGGTGCCTAAATTCATGTTTCGGGGCCATTTCATGCATCGGGTGTACTTTCGCCTCATTACGGGGCTGTTTTCCCCCACATTTCAGTGCCAAAATTCATTTGCATGTTTACATATCATTTTCATGCCATTTCATGCCTTAGGGCCATCGCCTCGGTTTGCGCGCCCGTGTGCACGCATTTCGAGGCACTTCATTTTCATCCGTCGGCCTCCTGTGTGAGTGTGGTTGAGGCTCTCTCATGTTGGTGTAAGCCCATACTGCATCGCATATCTCATTTTAGTCTTGTTGCATATCTCATATTATTTTCTCGGTTTGCGTGCCCGTGGGCACGCATTTCGAGACATCTCATTTTAGTCTCATTGTATATCATATTTCAGGCCGTTTCATGCCTTTATGTCATTGTCTCGGTTTGCGCGCCCGTGTGCACGCATTTCGAGGCACTTCTTTTTTTTATCCGACGGCCTCTTATGTGAGTGTGGCTGAGGCTCTCTCATGTTAGTATAAGTCCAAGTTGCATTTGGAGTGCCATTTCATGCTTTAGTATCATTGCCTCGGTTTGCGTACCTGTGTGCACGCATTTCAAGGCACTTCATTTTCATCTCACGGCCTCTTATGTGAGTGTGACTGAGGTCCACTCATGTTAGTGTAAGCCCATATTTCATTGTTTATGCCATTTTAGTCTCATTGCATTGCGTATGCCATTTCCTCGATTTGCGTGCCCGCGTGCACGCATTTTGAGGCATCTCTTTTTTATCTGATGGCCTCTTATGTGAGTGTGGCTGAGGTCCACTCATGTTAGTGTAAGTCCATGTTGCATTGTATTTGTCATTTTAGTCCCATTGCATTGCGTATGCCACTTCCTTGGTTTGTGTGCCCGTGTGCACGCATTTCGAGGCATCTCATTTTCATAGCATTGTGTATGTTAGGATTGCATATTAGCTGCATTTCATGCATATTATGCATATTGCATCGTGTTCGGGATAAGAGTTAACCCGGGCACGGGAAACGAGACACGTTTCGTACTCCGAGTAACGGAATGGGTCTCAATTCCCAAGTCACAGACACTCCGGATTATCCATGATGGAGTTAGGTTTTGTTGTAGCATTTATATGAATTCACCCTATATTGAGTTGTGCAATTCGGTTCCTCGGCCATCATGCATCGAGATGCGTAATTGGTGGCACGAGGATCGAGGCATGCATATATTTGTGAAATACATTGCTATGCCCCTTTCACATTCTCCGTTCTGACAAAATGAAGAATCGGCAATTTTTGAATGCAATGCATTTCGAGGAAAGGTGCAAACAGAGGCTAATTGGGGCATCCCAGTTGATTTCCGCGCAAGGCAGCCCAGCATATATCATTCATTAGAATCGAGGCAGCCCCTGGCTTGAATGCCAATTTACAGTTTTTCTTAGTTAATCTGTTAATTAATTAGGAATCTGTATATTTATTCAGATTGTATTATTCGGACTGTATTATTCTTTTATTTGGGACTGTATTATTTATTCGGACCCTCTGTGCGAGGGCAAAATTGTAATAAGTGTGGGTGAGTGTGATGTATGTCTTCCAACCCCACGTCTTTCTTCACTTTTATTTACCCGCTTATGATGGTTAGATATATGGCATATTTCAAATAGCATACAGTATGACAGCATGTTTGCATCATTCATCTGTTTTGCACGCACCGGGCTCGGCGCATCATACAAACTGCATTTGTATTTCAATTCCGAATTGAGTACGTGATAATTGTAGCATTTCATATGCCATGTTTAGAATAGCCGAGCCTACTATAGTTTGCATCTTCGCATTTGTTGCATTAGGCAATTCTGTATATTTAGGAACCATGCATGGTTTCTAATGAGTTTCTATTTTGGCGTGGAGTACTTGGTGAGTTTTTTTTGCTTTAGCATCCTTGCATGCGTGTGAGTGCTGCCATAAATAGCATGCTTACCATGAGGCTAAATGCTTATGTGATATAACTGCCTTGAATGCCTGTGGGTGGAGGTTGAGTTACTTGAATTTGGACAATTCATCAAATGCTTGTTTTAAGCCCACTAGATAGTGGCAAAATCATATTTTCTTAAGCCCACGAGGTGGCAAATCACGTCTTAGCCTACTTGCGGATAGCACCATCAAACCATTTTCAAACAAATAGACATGAAACGTTTTGTTCCAATTCAGGCGATTCAGTCTATACTTGTATGTTGTGCGCATCACATAGTAACCTAGGCTAATAACCGGAATAAGAACTCACAATGTTTTCAAAATCAGATATCATGGTTAGTAGAGGTCGGACTTTGGCCGTGGCGAAGTGCTCCGCAGTGACCTTCCCCAATCGTACCCAAGTTCCCGAGCCGAGGCAACTTTGGTGATGACGGACACGTGGCCTTTGGCACCGAGTCAGGGTTTCCTAAATTTCCCCATTAAAAAATATTTAGGTGGCGACTCTGTATCTGGCGAAGCAGTCCATGTTTGGCACTTCTTTCAAAAATCTGTTTTCAAAAAAAATGATTTGCCGGATTTGGACTCTTCGGTTCAAGATTGAGAACCGTGACATTTGAGTCCTTCGAACTGTAGTGACCCAATATCGAACCAGAACGGGGGGGACTCGCACTCCCTTCCCCCGGGATGCGTTCGGGGACGTCTACAGATCCATTTTTTGTAGAAGTTTTAGTAACATATCAATAAAATTCTTCTTACCAAACAATAGGATGACCATCTAAGCCCTACAAGAGGGTTGTGAGCCATGACACCACGTCGTTCAAATGATTGAGTTGTACTTGTTGTGCCTCCCGTGCTTTTTTTTCTTCTTCGACATGTTTCATCATCTCCTCTCTTTCCCTTATAAGTTCCTCATGATCTCTTTGGCGCTCCTCTTTCTTCCTCAGTAACTATCTGAAGTCCAACCTCACAATATTAAGGGAACACAATGATGTTCATAATAAGCTAAAACAATCAATTAAGACAACATGGATTTAGGCATTTAACTCTAGGTAATATGACCATTTTCACATGTTATAGAAAACTATCATTTTCATGCTAGGCAGCATGCCATGAAGGCTACCTATCAACAAAAACGATTGCTCTGTATATATAATTTAAGTTAAAAAATAAACATTGAGGTAGGTCTTACATTCAAGGAACTAAATATTGATATAAAATGATGGAATAGCATATAAATATGACTATCAATTAAGATGACATAGTAACAAAGCAGCAATTCAGCTGGCAAAAATTAAAATCCCATGAAACAAATACTAAAGGAATCCCAGAAACCAAAAACTAATAAACTATTAATTTGTAGAAATGAAAAGTATCATGAGAATATTCCTGTAATGAGTGGAGATAATGTTGAATGTAAAAGCTTAATTAAAGAATTTATTTATTGATGAGAGTTCAATTTGAAGAATTTATAACCAACCCTGACAATTAATTTTTCTCTTTTTTCTTCTTGACAATTTAAGTAATTATGACCATAAAATTCAGCAGTCAGAACAACTTCTTATGCATGGGCATTTACTTGGGCTAGATGAACTATAATATTTCGGTGGTGTTACATGCACCAGTTAGTGTACTAACTAGTGTACCGACACTAGTTCTGACATTATTATTGACCCCACTCATTAATCACATTACAAATACCAAAGGCCTCTTAAATTATGCCATATCATCAATTGGTATACTAGTTAGTACACCAATTGGTACATATAGCATTTTTCATAATATTTAGCAATCAATTAAATGTTACCTAGGAAACCAAGTAAAATAAATGACATTTACATCATAAAACACTTTGGATTATTCTAAAAATTTTATTTGGGGCTCAGATTTTCTTTATACAACCATTTGATCTCTTTGTGCAAGAGAAAATGTAAGCACACACGAAATCCAAAACACAAAGAAAAAACAAACAACAAGACCCTTAAAAAGCATGTCCAGTTCATATCCTAGTCTCATTATTCTACATAAATAATTTTATCTTGATTGGAGCATAAGGATACTCCATAACAATACAAAAACAAACCAGCTGACTTTTACATTATCATTTATCATAATCTATTCATTCTCTTTTAGGTTTTGGATAACCTAGCAACCACAAATCCGCACACAATTTTGTTAATATTGCTCAATCAATAAAGATTGAAAACCATAGTCAGCAAGCTCTTATTAGTCCAAGCCAATTAAAGAATGTCAAACCTTGTTGATTAGAGATATGATCAAGAAAGCTTCATCACCTCCAATGATCAAAACAACAAGTTCATTCAAGCTAAGATCCTTTTTTATCTCTTACTAAAAACAAAACCAAATGAAATCCAAATTCCACATAAAACCCTAGAGAAAAAAGTTTAAAGAACAAAAATTCGTGGCATTACCAATTATCGAGGGATCTGAACTTGGACGAGCGAGGTAAGAGTAATCAATTAAGCTCCAGAGGTACCAGATTGATAGCGATAGAGGCTCATGACAAGGATGACTTTAGGGCTGATCTTCAGGCCTGGGGTGTCATCCATTTAGAACTTGAGGACGTTGCTTCCAGTGCAGAAAAAAGAAAATCTAACGAACAAGAGAATAAATAGGGAGCAAGAGAAAGACCGAGATCGACAGAGAGGGAAAGAGACTGAGAGCGACAGCGTGAGAGAAAAATACCTGTGATTCAGTGGTGGTGCTGATTTGCAGTGGTCATGGTGGCGAGCGCTGATGGCGATGGTGGTGAGTGTCAATGGTGAGGTTTGGTATTGATTGTTCTCTGTCTAGTGTGTGAGATAGAACAAAGCAACAAAAACAAAAAAGTGTTTTTGTGTGAACAGTATCAGGTGCCAATATAATGGATTTCCCTTTTTAAAAAAAAGTCAATATTTAGCGACCAAATTATTATTTGTCAGCAAATGTTGCCAAAAACTAACATTTGGCTACTAATTGTTATTTTCATCGGCAAAAATTTAATATACAACGACTAAATTATTTTAGTCACCAAAAGTTCATCTAAATGTCCCTATTATTTGGCGACTAAATTTATTTTTGTTGGCAAATAACAGTATATAGCGATTGAACAAGGAATTAGTAGCCTAAAATTTCAATAACACCAACTAAAAATTATTTTAGTCACCTATTAGGTTGTATTTAGTGACTAAAGTTTTTTTAGTCACCAATAAACATTATATAGCTACTAAAATAATGTAGTAGCTAAAACCTTCAACCAACGCCGATTAACAGAAATTTTAGTTGCCAAAAGTGATATTTTCGGCGACTAAAATTTTTTTGGTCGCCAAAAGTGCATTTTGTTGTAGTGTGTTGTCATGCTTTTTATTTTTTTCATTAATATCATTCCCACCCAAGAGTTATCATGCCTTCCAAGCTAGTAATAGTCGCATTCAATAATCGTTAGGTCGGTTGTTTCTTTCATCAAATCATCCAAAACTATTAATTAATTTTTCTTAATCATCAAACTATCTAAAAATTAAATATAAAATTACTAACAAATTATACACACAGCTAATATATATATATGTTATTTATTTATTTATATGCATCATGTATACCTATATCAAATAAAAATTACGAAAACTTACAAACAATAAACACAAAAATAAAATCAAAGTGACATAAAAAGAGCTTAATAGAATCGAAAGAGTTGGCATGATGGCCAAGACTTTAAGCCTAGAAGTGTATTCCTTCTAAGGTTTCAAATTCAAAACTTTCTAGATGCAAATAGTTTCTTGAGGCCAATCCATACTGAACTTTTTCCTTGACTTTAATTGGGTCCCCTGCTAGTGGGCGTTGGAATTGATCTTCTGGATTAGTTGGTTTAGTGGGCTGAAGACCAAATTAACCATTAAAAAAAATAAATAAATAATGGCCTATTAAATAATATAGGGCAAATTATGCAAATGGTTCCTATAGTTTACACGTTGTGTCATTTTTGGTCCCTCTAATTTCAATTTGCTCGATTTTGACCTTGAATTTTGAATTTTGTATCATTTTGGTCCGATTGAAAACGGAAGTTAAGAAATTGGGCGTTAAAGGCCTACGTGGACAACATGTGCAAAGTTTTTACGAGCAAAAAAGTCAATTTGCTTCCACTCTCAATTAACTCAATGATTAATCCATTAAACTCAAAGTGAGTTAACTATCTCCCATTTAACTCAATGATATATATATTATATCTGTACACCGAAGAGAGAGAGAGAGAGAGAGAGAGGTGTCGTCGAAGAGTTGGGGAAGGAAGAGGGAGATATATATGTATATATATCTCTATACTCAATGATATATATATATTATCTCTGTACATATATATCTTTGTGTTTAGAATTGGTTCTATGCTGTGACACAAGAGGATTTGAATGGTTTCTTTAATAACACACTATCTCGGCCTCTAGAGCTTCAAAACGAAGAAGAACTGGTAGAAAAAGCTTCGAGTAATCTGTTCCAACCCAGATGCAACTAATTGTTCTTCAGATGAAGAGCATGGGATGAGGGTAGATAAGAAGCGAACCATTCATCAAATTGATCTCGAGGATGTTGTTCCTTCTGAAGGAACAACAACCAGAAAAACCCTCTTAAAAAAAGAAGAAGAGGGTTTCGATTCAATCTTCGAAGAAGAAGTTGAATTCAAAGAGTCCTTACAAGGGGGTTCGACAGAGGAAATGGGGGAAATGGACTGCTGAGATTCGAGAGCCCATTAACAAAATTCGCCTCTGGTTGGGCACTTTCAACACCGCTGAAAAGGCCTATGAAGTGTGTCTCACCAAGAAGATCGAGCTGGACGAGAAAAAGGCTAGAATTGTTGTGATTTGCAAGGAACGAAATGGTGTTCAACTGGTTGTGTCTCCTTCTTCTATGCTTGCCAAAGATGGCCCTGTTTTGCCCAATGATGGTGGTACATAGATAGGTGCAGAAACTTAAAGTGGTGGTCTTGGTTCACAGATTATCGACAAAAATGGGTTTCTTTTAAGAGAATTAGCAGCCTTAATGATATGCAAATTTGCGATGACAAAGAGGAAAACAACTGAGCATGACCTGAAGATATCTTTCTTTAACGATTGTCAGTATGTGATGTTTTCACAGTTTATAATGGAATTACAAGGTTTGAAGATTGTTGATGGAGAGGACCTAAAGATATCTTTGTGTTGTGATTTTTGATCGAGGACTGAAAATTGGATTTTGTTTTCTAATTTTTGATAGTTATGATGATCTGTTGATGTTGGGATTGTTGTTTGGCTGTGGTGGCAGTAGCGAAAGGCAGTGGAATGGCGAACGACGGTGGTCATGGGCCTCTGTTCAATCACACGCAAGGAAGAAGCTAAAAGGGAAAGCAAAACGTCTAGTTTGCCCTAGGAAACTAATCACATGTCATTTACGTGCAAATTTTCCGTCCAATTTCTTAACTTCCATTTTCAATTGGACCAAAATGATACATAGTTCAAAATTCAAGGTCAAAAGCGAACAAATTAAAATTAGAAGGATCAAAATGACATAACATGTAAATTACAGGGACTATTTACAAAATTTGCCCAATAATATATGATATTTTTGACGATATCATTATATATTGAAGTAACAAAGGAAGTAGCATGACACATATGAAAGACAAAGTCCTTACAAAATCCATTGCCCTTGGCCTATATACATAAACCCAGTCTTAAATATAATCAAGTGTTTCAAGAATTTCAATTTCCAGTTACTTCTTGACCAGTCGTTGGATCTTTCCTTTGACTTTTAATCTCTGCATCACTCAAGTATCGTGCAAGTTCACATGTCTTATTCCAAACACTCTCATCACTTGCATGGATGTCACCAACTCTTGATTGATGGTGTCTATAATACCTTAGTAGATGAGCAACGAATATTAGAAAACAAATAGAGGATGTGACAATGGAGAGGAGGAATAGGCCCCAGAAGCTTTCTAAGCCCAAGCTATCAACGTTCTTGGTATTCTGGGAGTCTAAACACTCTGATGATGGGGTTAACCACATCTCTTCCAACCTTTTGAGGGTACCATTTTGCGACAATTTTAGAATGGCTTCAGAGACATCATCAGCTATTGGAGAACCTTCTTGAAACACCTGTGGAAAACATGATAATGCTTTTGTTAGTCACCCTATGTAGATAAAAATAACAGTTTGTTTAACAACATGAAAACTAAAAACAAAACGATATACAAAAATATATGGATGGATAGAATTTTACAAGATTTGGTGATGAAACCCACTTTTCAAAAAGCATGTCCATCAATATATTTTTTGTGACTAATTGTAAAAATAAAGGTTTGTGTTCCTATTTTTCAATCGAACTGGGAAAAGTGTTGATTAGTGGTTAGCAATGAGGGTGTTCAAGCATGGAAGAAAACTTGAAGATGCATGATATATTAAAAATCTATTCTATGTAAAACTTTGAGATTGAAGAAGCGGAAAGAGTGCAAAAAGCTTAGCTGGATTCACTACTCACAAATCCAAATCCTCCAAATCTATACGTGGATCCAATGACGGTGTATTTCATGCAATAATTGTTGGTGAAAACTTTGGCATAAGGGATCTCGAGAAAGGCTGCCGAGATACTTCCATTTTTGAATGCCTTGAGATATTCGTCTTGGTCCCTAATGAGCTTAACATTCTCTGATTTATATTTAAGCACATCCTGCACATATGTACTCATAAATGCATTTGCATCACAACCAACTTTGTTCATGGGGTTAATGATTGGTCGTAGTCGGGAGATTGTAAGCATTGAAGAGAGATTGGCAGTGAAACTCTGTGTTAAGATCAGCACCACAAAAAGCCACACGACAACCACAACTCGAGTGTAGTTACTTTGAATCTTCTCCTCTGGATAATGAAACATTGAGTTATTATGAGTTTGGTGAAAGTAAGTGCGATTTTAGTAACAGTGTAACTGTTTTACTGAAGTAATAAAAATATCATGTTTGGCTACCATGTGGATTATCATCAGTCTCATTAATGCCATAGACTAAAAGGTAATATTATAATTTGACTTAAACTATAAGGATTGGCTATCACAATTGAAATTTATAAGTTCAAAGTGGCAAAAAAAAAAAAAAACTAACAAACAAACAAACAAACGTACACTTTACACTAAATCTTACTTTGGTCCCTACAAATGAAATTGTGATAGTCAACCCTTTACACTTTTGGTCAAATCTCACTTTGGTCTCTACACATAAAATCGTGACAGTCAACCCTGCATTTCTGGTCAAGTTTCAATTTGCCTCTTCTGTTACTCTATTATATACTCTTTTTTTTTTTTTATTGACAGAAAAAGAACTTTATTGATGGAAAACATAAAAAGTATGATAAAAAAATCAAAAAAAAAGGAGGGTGCAAAAAGTATCACACAGATACATCAAGATCTCAACCAGGTTGGCACCGAGATACACGACAAATCATTTGCTAGCACATACTCCAAACACCCAGTTGGTGAGCAACCAACCACCAAAGCAATACAAAGCAAGAAAACAACAAATAAACCAAAATTACAGTAACAATCCCATATAATACAATATGTGTGTGTGTGTGCCCGTGCGCACGCACTTATGTTTTCATATGTTAAAAATTAGGACGAAGTTGTAAAAAAGTAGAGCTTTTGAAATTTGAAAAAAAAAAAAAAAAAAAAAGAAAGAAAAAAAAAGGCAACATAGAAATCGAAGACTTTGTTGAAAACAAAGTTTCATTATTCCAATTTTTACAAAATCCTAATTTATCTCCTTAATCGTTCACAATTTAAGTTTTATTTTAATTGAATACAATCAAATTTGATGTAAATTTTAGGACAAAATGTGTATAAACGGAAAATTTGGGTGATTTTTCTCTTTTGCCATCATTTTATAGTCATATGATTGTCACATTACTGACTTATGTTAAAGACTTATATAATGGAGTAACAAAAGAGAGACTTGACACTTGATTAGAAGTGTCGGGAGTTGATTGTCAGGATTTCATAAGTGTAGAGAGTTAACTGTTACGATTTTATGTATAAAGACCAAAGTGGAATTTGACCATAAGTATAGGGGCTAACTATCACGATTTCATATGTAGAGACTGATTTGGTGCAAAGTGCAGGAATGCAAAGTGTAATTTACCCAAAATACAAAACTACAAGTGTAATTCACCCATAAAAGCAAGATCAAATATAATTTTAAGTAACTATTTTAAGGCACTAAGACAATTTTTTGAACACCGTAGCTAGCCATATAGCTATATATGTATATGGTAGCGTATAAGAAAGCTAGTAAAATCTTCATATGGTAGTCTTTCTTGCAATGCTGTTATGCCCAATATCACAAAAAGCATTTAGCTTCTGTCTTGTTAGAAAGAAATGTAGTTCTACCCAGTTGGGCTCGCAAGGTTTATAATGAATTCCATTCTAGTAATTTAAATTGTTCATTTTATGAATTCCATTATAGTGACTTAAATTGTTCATTTTGTAGGCTATCTTCCCCAGGCGCCGCGGGGGGAGGGGGGGGAGTCATATTGATCTAAAAATTGTCGCCACATAATTTCTGTGGAAGATTATATGGAAGATGAAGATTTATTTTATTTAATCTTCAAAGCTTACTTTGATTACAATAGTGAAAGGATTTATATATACAAGAGTGCTAACTAACTCACTAACAATACTGATAACTAACTAACTAATTACTAACAAGACTGATAACCAACTAACTAACATTGTATCTGTTACAGATATTATATTGGGGACCACTAGGCACACATGGTAGTGATAAATGATATATCAATGACTCCTTAGATCTGCTGTGATGAAGAGATATGAGATGGTTGATGAAGGGTGACTGAAGGAGTGAAATTCTTCTTTGGTGTTGTAATTCGTAAGGCCTTTGTGTGATAGTTTATCACCGCAAGTGATGGGGCAAGGAAGCACAAGAAGCTTGTCCTTCAAATACTGGAAGCGAGAAGTAGGAAGAGGTTTGGTGAAAATGTCGACCTTTGATGCGTGGTAGGACATACTTCAAGGAAATAAGCTTGGCAACAACCTTATCACGAATAAAGTGACAATCAATTTCGATATGCTTAGACCGAGAATGGAAAACAGGGTTAGTAGCCAAAGCCATAGCAGATAAATTGTCACACCAGAGCTCAGGAATAGAAGGCACAGAGAGATGCATGTCTTTGAGCAGTTGTTGCAACCAGGTAAGTTCGGCAGTTGCATTAGCCAAAGCTCGATATTCAGCCTCGGTTGAAGATCTAGAAACAATAGATTGTTTCTTAGCACTCCAAGAAATCAAATTAGGACCCAAATAGATACAGTATCCTGAAGTGGATCGACGATCAACACTATCACCAGCCCAGTTTGAATCTGAAAAAGCATGAAGAGAAAAGGGGCCAGATGTAAAATGAAGACCATGAGAAATAGTACCCTTCACATATCTTAAGAGGCGTTTCACAGCCTGAAAATCAGCATTGGTGGGAAGATGCATGTGCTGGCAAGCCTGATTAACAGCAAGGGCCAAGTCAGGACGAGTAATTGTCAGGTACTGCAAACCTCCAACAAGGCTACGGTAAAGAGAAGGATTGGAAAAAGGAAGGTCAGCACCATCAGTCAGAGGAGGTTTAACAGCTAAAGGAGTGGAACAAGATTTGCAATCAGTCAATCCAGCTTTATGAAGAAGATCAGTAGCATATGTAGCTTGAGACAAGAAATAACCATGAGAAAAAGATTTAACAGAGATACCTAAGAAATATGACACGGAACCTAACTCTTTCATGGAGAAAACAGTGTGCATATGATGAATGAACTGAGTAAGAAGTGCAGCATCACTGCCAGTAACCAAGATGTCATCAACATAGACAACAAGAATGATAAGACTAGTAGTGGTATGTTGAACAAAGAGAGAAGAATCAGAATGACTGTTAACAAAGTTCTGAGAAATAAGAAATTTAGAAAAGGTAGAAAACCAAGCTCGAGGAGCTTGTTTGAGGCCATATAAAGCTTTCTTGAGCTTGCATACTTGGGTAGGATTTTGAACAAAACCTGGAGGTTGAAGCATATAAACCTCTTCATCTAAGGTGCCATGAAGGAAGGCATTAGAAATGTCTAACTGATGAATAGGCCATTGGAAATGCAGAGCTAAACAGTGAAAATGCGAATGGTGGGTTGCTTTGCCACAGGACTAAAGGTTTCATGAAAATCAACTCCTTCTTGCTGTAGATACCCTTTAGCCACTAACCGGGCTTTGTATCTAGCCACAGAACCATCAGAATTACGTTTAATTCTATACACCCATTTACAGCCAATTGCATTTTTATGAGAAGGAAGAGACACTAGATCCCATGTACATTGTTGTTGCAGAGCTTGAAACTCCTCCTGCATAGCAGAAAACCACACAGGAGAGGATAAGACAGCTGCAACAGTTGGAGGTTCAGACTGAGTATAAGAAAAATCGAGGCAAAGAAGACAAACAGGAGCTTTTGTTTTGGATCTGGTAAGCATAGGATGGAGATTAAAAGAAGTGGGAGCAGAAGGAGGAGGAAGATCAATAGTAATAGAAGTAATAGGAATAGCATGTGGAGATGAAGAGCACTGTTGAGAAGAAGATGATGAAGATTGAGACATAGGTAAAGAAGAAGAAGACAGTGAAGGCTGAGAGACAGTAGAGGAAATGTGTGGAGAGACAGAGGAAGATGAAGGTGAAGAAGGCCAGAAAAATTTATGTAGATGTGGCAAAGAGGGAGAAGGAGATGAAGAATCTGTAGTTGCATAAGGAAAACAAGATTCATTGAACACAACATGCCTTGAGAGATAAAGTTTACCACTGAGAGGATCTAAGCACCTATACCCTTTAACAGTTGGATGATAGCCTAAGAAGACACATGAGACAGACCTGGGTTGAAGCTTGTGAGTAGTATAAGGTTTCAACCAAGGAAAGCATTGACAACCAAAGACTTTGAAGGAGGAATAATCCGGAAGGGTTTGAAAAAGAATTTGAAAAGGAGATTTGTTGGAAAGAATAGAGCTAGGCATTCTATTGATTAAAAACACAGCAGTAGCTACAGCATCAAACCAGAATTTTAAAGGAAGAGAGGATTGGTGAAGAAGTGTGATGGCTGTTTCAGTTATATGCCTATGCTTCCTCTCAACCACACCATTCTGAGCTTGAGTATAAGGACAACTTGTCTGGTGAATAATACCATGAGAAGAGAAGAGGGCAGCAATTCTTTTGTTATCAAATTCAGTGCCTCCATCAGTTCTTAGAATTTTAAGACAAGTATGAAATTGATTTTCAGCATACACTTTAAACTCAATCAGTTTTTCATAGACTTCACTCTTATAGTGCAAGGGATAGATCCAAGTGAATCTAGTACAATCATCAACAAACAAAACATAAAAGCGAAATGGGGCTTTATCAACAGTAAAAGGACCCCATACATCTGCATGAATAAGAGAAAAAGGACTATCAACAGAGGAACATGACAATTTGAAGGGAAGTCTATGACTTTTAGAGACATAACAGTCAAGACAATCTATGGTTTTATTGAGACTATGTTTATTTGGAAGATTTGATGCCAAGTGCTGCATCTTGACAGTTGAAGGATGTCCGAGCCTTTTATGCCACAAAGAAATCGTAAAGCGAGCACAGAAGACTGAAACACTTGTGGTGACTTTGAACAGATGGAAGAAGATGGAGACATTTGATAAAGACCATTGACATTGAAGCCTTTATGCAGAACTTTATGTGTGTGTTTGTCCTGAATGATAAAAGAATCAGAATCAAAAATAACAAGACAGTTGTGATCCTTGGTTAATTGATGAACTGATAGCAGATTGGAAGAAATAGATGGAACATGGAGAAGATTGGAAAGAAGAAAAGAATAATGTGGTGTAGGAAGAATACCATTGCCAACATGCTGAATAGGCAAACCTGAGCCATCTCCAACTTGAACTTGATCTAATCCTTGATATTCTTGATAGTGCTGCAAATTGGTCAAGTCATGTGTGAGATGATTTGTAGCTGCTGAATCAAGGTACCAAGGAGGCACAGTAGAGTCTGATGAGGATGAAGATACTGCTGTTGTATAGGCTTTTGGTGTAGTAGATGGATAAGTATTATCATGCCTATACCAACAATTTAGAGCAATGTGACCTGATTTGCCACAGATTTGACATATAGATGCAGAAGTTCCAGAATAATCTGCTTTGAATCGATTTCCAGAATATCGATTAGTTCTGTTACCACCACGAAAAGCATTCTGAAATCTACCACCTCTGTTGCCTCTGTGCTGAGTTCTGCCTCTGAAATGATTGAAAGAAGTCGTGCGAGAATTTGAACCAAAGTTGGAGGATGCAGAATCAAAGCCAGAACCAGAGGAAGAACCTTTTGTTGTTGTTGAATAGGCAACATGCAGATCTGTAGTAGATGAATGCTGAAATTTACTTTCAATATGAATTTCTTCGAATCCAAGAAGAGAACAAAGTTCTTCCATAGACACTGATGTAGATCGAGTGCGGATGGAGGTTTTGAATGCATCATATTCATCTGGTAAGCCATTTAATGTGAGAAGAATTAGGTCTTCATCATCAACCTTTGCTCTGCATAAAGCTAAGCGATCTCAAAGCTTTTGATCTGTGTCGATAAGCATCAATTGAAGAAGATTGCTTCCGTATGGTGTGAAGTTTGTTCTTCAACCGATGGATATGGGACCGAGAGACAGATGTAAATCTGCTCAAGTGCTTTCCGGACTTGTGAGCAAGTTTGTAAATGAAGAACAGAGGAATAGACAGAAGGAGAAAGAGTTGCATTGAGACAAGTGAGAAGATTGGCATCAATAGCTTCCCATTGAGCATATCTTGAGGTTAGGCCTTGCTTTTGCGAAGCATCAGTAATTTCGCATGAAGGACAAGGAATAGCTCCATTGACATAGCCTAAGAAACCAGTGGATCGAAGAATATGATGAAGTTGATTGCGCCAGATGAGAAAATTACTGGCATCAAGTTTCACAGTGACAAGAGAACTAAAATTGGATAACAGAGAAGTAAGACTAGATGGAAGAGTTACAGAATCAGCCATGGAAGAATCAGCCATGGATAACCTGCTATGAATGACGTTGCTCGTGAGAGCTCTCAAGCTCTGATACCATGTGGAAGATTATATGGAAGATGAAGATTTATTTTATTTAATCTTCAAAGCTTACTTTGATTACAATAGTGAAAGGATTTATATATACAAGAGTGCTAACTAACTCACTAACAATACTGATAACTAACTAACTAATTACTAACAAGACTGATAACCAACTAACTAACATTGTATCTATTACAGATATTATATTGGGGACCACTAGGCACACATGGTAGTGATAAATGATATATCAATGACTCCTTAGATCTGCTGTGATGAAGAGATATGAGATGGTTGATGAAGGCTGACTGAAGGAGTGAGCTGCTGTTGCTGCTGGTGTTGTAATTCAGGTAAGGCACTGTGTGATAGTTTATCAATTTCATTAAATTGTCTTTAAAGAATAAAAAAATAAGTGTGATTTTATTTCTTTAAGGACAAATTTGATAAAATTATGTGATTAGGATGATCAGATTAATTTATTCTTTTTATGAATGATCTATGCATAAGAGCTTACAAAATGAATTACTCAAAAAACCGTAGTGGAGTAGAGTCCATGTTGAACCTCACTTGGTCAATTAAACTAGACTATACTCATCTCCAACTGAAGATAAACCAAATCCTACAAATAAGATAATGTCTTATTCCAAAGTTAAATTAATGATGTTTAGATGGGATGGCACTAGTCCCATAGAGTTGTCATGGGTGGCACAATACGAATTATACATATGCAATTATTAGCCTACTTTCTAAGACAATGTTCACACAAAGAACAAGGGATGGAGTAGTTAACTAGTTTCATCTTGGCCACGCTCCCTCGCTAAAGAGTCTCCTCTTACGGCCAGCCATAGTCGAAGCTACTCTGTCATGATATAGACTAGTTTCAAGTCCAAACCCTAGTCCCTTTGGCAAAGGCAAAAAAGAATGCCACTTGTCCTAGGACCAAATGTTTCTTCTTGCCCAATGGGTCTACATCCATCACTGAATGTTGTCATACATTAATTTAACTGGGATGACACTAGCTCGATAGAATTGTCTTGAATGGCATTAAATGAGCGATATATAATTCAATTATTAATCTAATTGCTATATTTTAAAAGATACTTACTATGAACAAGGAAAGTGAAGAGAAGGTGAACCAAAGAACATTTCCTAGTTGATCCTTCCATGGACCACTGAATTCTGGATTGGATCGATGTTCCAAGAACCAAACAATGAACATTGTGTAGATCAAAATGGCCCCTGTGGCTAACCACATTTCCATAGTGAAAGGCTGAAGAAATATCCATGCTTTGGAAGCAGACTTTACAGGAACTACCATCGACAAGCCTGACTCAGTAATTGGTTGTGTGAATTCCACGCCCCTCCAACGTTCAGCTAGTATAGTTATATCACCAACAGCTCCACCAAAAGTCTTCCAAAAATGTTGGTCCACAAAAAAAATAATAATAAATAATATAAAAAAAAACCTTGTGTGGAATAATTCAAGGAAAAATAAATAAATTGATGCAACACATTCACATTTTTCATCATCTCTCTTAGCAACAGCATAAAGGGCTCAAGGCTTTTGCCTCACATAATTATCTGCTATATCTAGGATAGGAGATTATGGCTATGCAGAGATGGAAGTAAGAGACGACTATGGAGGGTCATGGCCCTCATATTTTTGTGAAAATTTTTGTTTACCATAGCACTTTTAAAATATATATCTTATTTTATAAATAATAAAGTAATCTCCATGTATAAAATATATATCTCATTCTTCTACCAACTTATATTCTTTTTCTTTTCTTTTTTTTTGCCAAATTTTTTTTTTTAATCCGAAAAGAGATTACTCCTATGGTATTTGAATATTTTTATGTATATATTTTTTTTATGTATATGTATAGTTTATATATCATATTATACATACATGTGTGTTTGTATATTTGATGAAAAAAATTTCTCTCTTTGACTCCTTCGGTAATGAAATCTTGGTTTCCTTTAGCCAGGCTGGGGAATTAGTTGGGGAAGCCCTAGACAATTTTTTGAGTTTAGAAAAAAAATAATAAATAAATAAATAATTTAAGGGCAATAGTGCAATCTCTTAAAAAAAAACCTCCTCAAGCACCATGTTGAGCACCACAGCTCAAATCTAGAAAACATATATAGGTGGAGATTTGTGTTCCAAAAAATATGTTTGTTCCCTTCCAAACAAACATATTTTCATTTATGCACAAGAGCGTTGTTGGAGATAGATTTATTACCTTGTTAGCGACATTTTCAACTAAATGTCCATAGGTGCCATTGAACTCCACAAATTTGTAATGTAGATCATAGTCCAAAATCTTCAGCACCTCCTTAAAAACTCTAATGCAAAAACCATCATAGGTCTCATTCGTGTTCTTGGTTGATGGCGTTCTCTTTACAAAGGCGTCAAAAGCAGCTCTACCAGGTACTCCGATTATCAGTGGATCTTCCAAACTAGGCATTGCCCATCCTTTTGGAACCCACTTTAGGTTTCCTAAGCTTTTCCTCCAATCATCTAACAATTTCATAAAAATAAATAAATAAATAAATTTATATAGATTTTTTGTATAGAAGATATGGCTCAATATGAATATTTTGCTATGTTAAAAAAAAAAAAAAATGCCCATGGAAAAAAAAAAAATCACACAAACAAAAATAAATAACTGAGTTTTCAGTGAAAAAATCACTACCTTTTCCATTTGAGCCATTCTTTCCGCTTTTTGCAGCATCAAGACTTTTCAAGAACCCGAACTCAGGAGACCAATATTCCAGCTTGTTGTATGTCAGATTGAAGACATGGATTACCCGATATATAGGTTTGTATGATAGCCTCTCATCTTCAAAATGAATTTCACCACTTAAACCACTGAAATTGCTTGATAATATAGTATCCAACAACCTTGTTGAAGTAGTACTACTAGTGCTATGAGTCAATCTCTCCAAAGCCACTATAACAGTTGCAATGCTATCGTATGCTCTCAGAGCATAAATCCCAGGGTTAGAGTTATCTTCTTCTGGATATTCAAATCGGAAGCTCTGCTGAAATTGTTTTTTGAAATCTTGAAATGAAGTAGTGTTTTCCGAATAGTCTATCTTGATTCCAAAAACACCTTCCATAGAAGAGATGAAAGAAGAATTAACAGAATCCAAGAAGCTTGCAATGGTGTCTGTAATTACCCAAGCTGAGTCTTTTCCCATGAATCCCATCTTCCTTGCCTCACTAAACAAGAGATTAGTAAATTGTAATGATGATTGAAGAACGATGAAAGCTCTAGGTTGTATGTTATTCAATTTCATCAGCTCCTCACGAACAAACTCTAGGGGATGAGATAGAGATTGAAATGGTGGAATGACTAAATGATGCTCAATAACTGAGCCAACATTGTGAAGTGCATCAGATAACATAGATAGCATGTTGGAATCACCGGAAAACATGTCTTCTTCATAGACAACGATGACCCTTCGCCACTCGAATGAGTGAACAAGAGCTGCAGTACAATCCATCGGATTAGAAAAGTTGGTAACCATTTGTATCAAGAAAGGCCATTGAGTCGTTTTGGTAGCTCCAATTGCAGCTGCAAGTGAAATAACTGGAACTTGTGCTTGGTTTCCGATTTTGGCTACTAAAGCTGTTTCTGCCCATGTCTCCATGCCTATAATCACTTCCACTTGCTTCTCCTTAATTAGTTGATCAGCTGCGACATAATTTCAAAACTCGAATTAATTAAGGCATGATATTCTCTCTTCCAATCCAATGCAGCATTCCTAATCATTGATTCTTGAGATTCACCTGCCTTGATATTCTCACATGATTCAAAGGTGAAAGTGTAATGAGACAGGGAGATGGTGATAGTTTGGAACATAGGATCCTTAGGCCATACAAAATGACGTTTTATATCATTTCATTTCAATTAAAAATTTTATCATTGGGACTTGCAATTACAAAAAATATCAATAATATATAATTTTAGATGAGTTTTATTTGTAAAAATTCTATTTTTTCAATCATTCTCCAAACGTACGTATGTAATATTTAGGATTAATTACACTAGTTATCAAAACATGTGTTTTGTTTCACTTAAGTTTCTAATATTTTAATTTTTTTTTTTTTTTTTTTTTAATCTACAAACTTCAAAATTATGAGTTTCAAATAGTTCCCAACACTTAACCCGCAAGGGTAGTCCAGTTGGTTGAGGCCAAGGGACTTGGGACCTAGGAGTTTGCTCCTCTCTAGGTCTCGAGTTGAATCCCACCTCTTGTGCTCTGGCCACTGGAGGTTTGCGGTTGTTAACCCGGGGCCGAGATTAGTCGAGATCTTGGCGTGGTGGCGGACACTTTCGGTTATAAAAAAAAAATAGTTCCCAACACTTGACGCAGCAACTAAAGTTTCGTACTTTCAAAATTTTGTGAAAAAAATGCAACACACATAAAATTTCGAGAAACTCAGTTCTAAATAATTGATTTAGATGACGTGAGCGTTAGATCATTAAAAATCAGTTTGGATGGAATGATTGGGGAGAAATCATATTAAAAAAAATAAAGTTGCGTTTGGTAGAGTTTTGTAAATATGATTTCAAAGTATAAGTTATATTTTGAGTTTATGAGTTTTGAAATTATGATTTGAGTGTGGAAAATTTGTTTGGTGAAAGAGTTTTGAAAATAGTTTTGAATTGAGTGGAGAATTTTTGATGTGACATATGATATTTGATACAAAAACTTACAACTCATAACCAAACATAAAATTCAAAATTCTATTAAAACACAAAAAAAAAAAAAAAATTTAAAAATTCTGAAAATATTTTTTTCAAATATATAAAAATTAATATATGTCAATTGCAAAAAAAAAAAAAAAAATTACACTGTTCCGGTCAACCGGCCGGACGACCGGTGGGACGACCGGTTAGGCCAAATTTGGAAGAAAAAAAAAATTCGAAAATCGCGCCTGAGACAGTGTTTTCTGCAGAGTTTTGGAAACGTGATTTAAGAACTCATTCCAAACATCATATTTGAATGTGGGTGTAGAATCATTGTTTGAAAACACAACCTAAATTTTTCTCATGTTTAATTTATAAATTAAGTTAAAAATTATATTAAAAAAAAAATTGTTACTTTTGTATCATGTTGGTTCTTATAATTTTAATGTAGTCAATTTTGACTATGAATTAATTATGTTGCCTCAATTTGATCCAATTAATTACAATTATTAGCATTTTTTTGTGGAAATTATATACATAAACGGCATGTGTTATATTTTTTGAAGCAAAATTAGGAATGTAAGAAAAACCAAAAAACTGATCAACCTATTGAATCAGACTCAACCGGTCATATTTGGTTTGGTTTTTTAATAAGAATTGGTCTGTGCGGTTTTTAAATTTAATTTTTTTCGATTAAGTACCTTATGCACCGAACTAAACTGAAACCGACCGCTTAAGTATATATTATATTTAAAATATATATAATCTAACAATATAATAATATTAATAAGTATAATAAATTATTAACCTGAATTAGTTATTAACCTTGTTATCCCTATGACCTAAGTTAATAAATCCTTATTATATATAATTTTAATTCTGACTCACTATTTTTGAAATCTTAGTATTTATTATTATTATTATTATTTATGATTGTATTTTGTTAATTTAATAATTGGAAAGTATATATTAAATTAATGGATTAATAAGTATGTTTGAACTAGTGGACAAATGACAAATTCAATATTCTTACATAAATTAGTGATTTTACTAAAAAGTTGTTCAAATTTGAAATGTCCTAAACCGATTAAAGCACAGTGCTCCGAACGATTTCAATTAGTATGTTTTGATGGGAAAAGCGGTCTGTAACGGTGCTCAAAATAACAAAACCGGTATTGATTCGGTATAAAATCTTATCTAAATATCAACCATATCAAACTGAAACTAAAATTGTAAACTTATTCAATTTGTTGAGTTAACCTTATCTACTTCAGTAATCATTTTTCATCAAAAACTGAACTGGTGTTATGAATAGAACCAATTTAACACAAAATTCAAACAATCAAAATCGAACTAATAAAAATGTAGTGACTAAAATCTGACATGAAACTACTAGAACTGCCAGCTGCCAGCGTAATTTAACATTTATTACATCTCACAATACAGAAAATGACAAGGAATCCGATAAGGGGATGAAGCACATCCTCCAATTCAAGCATCCAAGGAAAACAAACAAACAAAGAAAAGAAAAGAAAAGAAAAGAAAAGAAAAGAAAACTGACCAGCATAAGCTGCTTGTGTGGGGTCTCCGCCGGAGTTCCTGAAATGGAGAGAGAGCTTGTTGTTGAAGTTATCAACAGCTATTTTCATGGCTGTCATTTGTTCTTTGCCGATACGAGAATTAACATCGATGATTACACCAACGTTTGTGGTGGTTATGTTATCAGTTTCAACGACAGCGCCATGGGAGATAGTGCCAAAGAATGAGACAAGTATGGGGATGAAGACCAACGTGATGATGGGTTTTGATGAAGATGCCATTTTAGAGATTCAAGTATGTCGACCAACAGGAAGATGGTTCATTTCATGGACTCTTTTATTGCATAAATATATGGAAATCCATATAGAGGTATATTTAGCCTTCGTTTGGGATATGGGTTAGCATTTTTGCTTTTTCATTCTTTTAATTTGGGATTAAAAAATCTCGTTTGAAATAAATTTTTGATTTTTTAGACTTTTATAAGAGAAAAAATAAAATAATTTTAATTTGAATGTGATATTTTATTTTATTGAACTAAAAAGTCAATTTTATTTTTTTGTGAGTAAAATAACCCAACACAACCCAAACCTTCTTGCTAACAGTTATAGATATTTTAATATAACCGTGTGGATTTTGAAGAGCACATGAGAGACATGTGATAGATATTTTAATATACGGTTATATTATTGGATTTGAAAATGAGTTTAATTTTAAAGTAGAATTACTCTAAATCTATACACATGTTTATAGGTAAATTACATTAGTAATCTATTCACTTTGCCTCTTGTGTCATTTTAATCTCTATAATTTTAATTAGTTTGATTTTGGCTATTAATTTTAATTTTTTTTTTTTATCAATTTGGTTCAATTATAATACCAATTAAGATTTTTCAAAGAAAATGATCACTAAGTTGATTGAGGTTAATTCATTGAGTTATATTTATTTTTATAATTTTCCCTATAAAAAAATATAATACATGCCCACTTATGTGCGCATTTTCATAAAAAATACTAACAATTGTATTCAATTATACCAAATTGAAATAAAATCATAAATTCAATATTAAAATCAAGTTAATTGAAATTATATAAACCAAAATAACACAAAAGATTAAAATATAGTAACTACTGATATAATTTGCCCCATGTTTATTATATATACAACTAATTTGAATAATTTTATGTATTTAGAAAATTGGATAAATTACACCTTTAAATCTTGCAATTTGATTTAAATTTTATTTTGGTCCCCATAATTTCAATAATGTGAATTCTTAAGTTTAATTCCAATTTTAGTTTGATGATTCAGCACAAATTTCACATTAAAATTCATGACTTCATAATATTGTTCAATCTGATATGGAGTATAAGCAGAAAAATTTGACCACAACTTGAGTGGAATAAAAAAAAATTGAAATGGGGCTTGGAATCAAGGCTTGACATGTTTAAATGAAACTATAAACCTACTGATTAACATTTTTGGTGGCAAAAATTTCAGCTTCAACTCTTACGAAAAAAATTTAATATCTTTTATGATGGTATTGATTCCTCCCTCATTATAGGAGTTGTACTAAGTAGTAGTGGAATTATTGTTGGACTTAGGCTTAGTATTTGGTTTTTAGGTAATAGCCTATTTTATGAGCTAATAGTCTATTTTATGATGTATTAAGTTTGATCGGCCTTGTTGACTTTGTGAGCTAATAGTCTATTTTATGATGTGTTATTTCTTATATTGATAATTATTTTTTTATCGATTGACTAAAAAAAATTAAAATTATAAGCACTAAAGTGATATTTAAGTTAAATTACAAGGATGAAAACTAAAATTTACCACAAAAATTGTTTTAAAAGTATCTAAAATCCATATTTATTTATGATATAGATTTAAATTTGATGAAATCCGTGTCATAAACAAAATAAATATAATCTACATATTTTAAATTATAGACACTTTTCCAAAAAAAAAAGAAAAAAATTCTTTCCTTTTTTTTCCCCCCTAGAGCCTTAGCATTGTTCTTATAATTTGCTTCTTATATCAATTTTATTCATGTAATTTCAACTATATCCATTTTACCCTTTAATTATTTCACATTGCGAATATCTAATCAAATTCTAAACATCTTATAAGAAATTAAATTGATATAAAATAAAATACACCATTCAACATTGTAAATTAGACGTCAATGAACATATTACACCGCATTAATTTCTTGTTACACACTTACATGTACCGACCTTATTTAGGTCTCATTTGGGAGCAGTTTTTTTAATAATTTTTTGATTAAAATATGATGTAAAAAAAATTAATATGTTTGGAATGACTTTTTAACTTTTTATGAAAAGATATGCAAAATATGGATAGAAAAGGAAATTTTTGACTTTTTTGTATAAGTTGTTGGATTTTTGATTTTTTTTAATAATTTTTTAATTATTTAACTAAAAAAGTCACTCACCAAACGATGCCTTAATGTAGCACTAGTATTGCAATGCATAAAAGATGTGCACGGCGAAATTTAATGGGTGTAAGTAGAACTTTCCGCAGACAATTTCTCAATCGCATTGAAGAGAGAATAGACTATTTTATTTTTAATTTTAGCCTAATTTTTAGAAAATCATTATCAATTAGATTAATAATTTATTAGAAATTGACTTGTTTATTGACTTTTTACTAAAAAAAAATGTAAAAGAAAGTAGATAGTGTTAGATAATGTCTCAATGGGACCACATAATTAAATGTGGTGTTATCATTTATAAAAAGCCTACAATTTAAGTGATTCAATTTAGTTAATAGGCTTAAGGGTATATGTGTTATGGACCTAATGTGTAGATACTAGTTGTATAATTTCTATTTCTATGAGGCGTAAATAGAAATTAAAACATATTAGTTAAAGTTGGTTTAATGACTAATTAATTGGTTTAATGGCTAATTAATTAGTTTAATGGTTAATGGGTAGCGATGTACATTTAATATCCCATATGGTGGTTTCATGGGACTTTATAACTTTCAGTTATGAAAACCAATTACAACCTTTAAAAGGTTATGGTCCTTATTCCTTCCCAAGTGGTGAAAAAGAACAATGCCATGTTTTCTAAATCCTCTCAAGGAGAAACATAAGGCACCAAAGGGGAAAGGATTAGAAGGCAATAACATAGTCAATAACAAAGAGTTTATTGATAATCACGCTTCCGTTTAATCATTCATCAATAGATTCAGGTATGTCATTTTGTCTTGATTTCTTGTTGATACACATGGTAATTGATCCGAAGTTTAAGGTTTATGTTCTGAAATTTATGTTAACAATTGGTATCAGAGCCTACATTATCATGTGTATTATCAGAATTGATATGCTTTATTCATTCTATTTAGTTTCCTGAAATCAGATTCTGAATTTTCTTATGGATGTAAATTCTGTTTTTTCCTGTTTTGTTCTGTGAAAATGGCAATCTATTTTCTGGAATTGTAAAATGATTCGGTGGTCAGTTTGTTTTTTGGACCCGTCAATTCTATTTATATATGTATGTATATAATTGGGATTGCTGCAGATTATATAATATTTCGGGGTAACAAATTAAGAAATCTTTAAATTTACTGTAATTTATACAACGTCTCTGACAATTTCATTTCCTAACGTTCTAAATATAAGTCAATTCAAACAAGATGTCACAAAAGTGATCTCTCTTGTCTAGATTGTTTTATATGGAATGTTTTGATATTCATGTCTGTGTATCTCATGCGGTATTTATCGGTCCAAAGACATGATTAATACTTGGCGAATTACACACACATTTTGTGGTGATAAACATGTGCCAATTGTAAAGGAAACCTAATGTGAATAATAAATCCATCCAAAGATAGATTTGTTATTTGACATAACTTATTGTCAATGTTTGATCATTACAACAAGAATACCACTTGAGTTAATATCACTACCCAAAGGTTTGGTATTAATGTTGTGCTAGGTATCTTGAGATGTTGTCATTAAATTAATTTATTTAGAGATTATCTGTTTGGTAACTTAATGTGAGCATAATTGTTTATTCCTTTTATTTTCTTTTGGATTCAGCTTTAATGTCGACTACTTCAATCTCTGCTAACATGAACAATGTTCCAATGTTAAATGGAACAAACTTTAAGGACTGGAAAGAGAACATATTGATTGTTCTTGGCTGCATGGACATAGACTTGGCATTAAGGATGCCAAAACCGAATGCTCTCACTGCACAAAGTACTCCTGAAGAAATTGTGTACTTTGAAAAGTGGGATCGTTCTAACAGGCTAAGTCTTATGATCATGAAGCGTGGGATTCCAGAAGTCTTTTGGGGTGCAATAACAGAGGATGTTACCGTTGCCGATGAATTTCTTTCAGAAATTCAAAAGCGTTTGCTAAAACGATAAGGTCAAAACAAGCACGCTTTAAGCAAGCTTGATTTCAATAAAGTATAAAGGCAAGGGTAATGTTCGCGAGTACATCATGGAAATGTCTCATCTTGCTCCAAAACTTAAGGCACTAAAGCTCGACCTATCTGATGATTTGCTCGTGCATTTAGTTCTCATCTCTCTTCCTGCACAATTTAACCAATTTAAGGTCAGTTATAACTGCCAGAAGGAGAAATGGACTCTCAATGAGCTCATTTCATTTTGTGTGCAAGAGGAAGAGAGATTGAAGCAAGAAAGGACCGACAAGGTGCTCATCGGCAAGCACCTCCAAGCATACAAAAGGGCAAAAGCATAAAGGGAAAGGAAGTTGCTATTCCTCAAGGTCGGAACCAAAGAAGCAGAAAGTCAGGGATGGTTGTTTCTTTTGTGGCAAGCCGGACACGTAAAGAAGGATTGTGCCAAATCGTGCTGGCGTGTAAAGAAAGGTACATTTCATGTTTTGATGCATTACGAAATAAATTTAGCCGATTACCAAGAAACACTTGGTGGGTAGATTCTGGTGCTACTACTCACATATGTGTTTCTATCTTGGGGTTGCTGAACTACCGAAAAGCCAAGCGATCTTTGAAAGATACATCTTTGTGGGTGATGGCAAGTCAATAGAAGTGCAGGCAATAGCGCACTTTAGATTATTACTGAAAACTGGTTATTATTTGGATTTATTAGACACTTTTGTTGTACCGTCCTTTAGACGGACTTTAATTTCTGTTTCTGTATTGGATAAATTGGGATATTCTTGTTCTTTTGGAAATATGAAGTTTAGTATGTCTATTAATTCCAATGTTGTTGGTACTGGTTTACTTAATGTGTTTGATAATCTATATTTGCTTGAAACTATTGCATCTTATAATGCAACCTTGCACGTGGAATCACGAGGTACCAAGCGTAAATTAACTAAGGAAAATTGACCTCATTATGGCACAAACGCCTAGGTCACATCTCTAAATCTAGAGTTGGCGCCTTGTGTACGATGGAATTTTGGACTCTCTTGATTTTTCAGATTTTGATGTACGTGTTGAGTGTATCAAGGGAAAACAGACCAAAATAAAGAAATATGGTGCCCATAGGACTACAGATGTCTTAGAATTAATTCATACGGACATTTGTGGCCCGTTCCCTATGGCGTCTTGGAATGGTCAACAATATTTTATCACATTCATAGACGACTATTCCAGATATGGGTATCTATTTCTTATCCATGAGAAATCACAGTCTTTGGACGTATTCAAAAAATTTAAGGCCGAAGTTGAGTTACAACTCAACAAACGGATTAAAAGTGTCAGGTCTGACCGTGGTGGTGAATACTATGGCAGATATGATGGATCAGGTGAACAACGTCCAGGACCGTTTGCAAAATACCTGGAGGAATGTGGAATCGTCCCACAATACACCATGCCAGGATCACCTAGCATGAATGGTGTATCTGAGAGACGAAACCGGACTCTTAAGGATATGGTAAGAAGTATGATCAGTCATTCTACTTTACCAGAGTCCCTCTGGGGTGAGGCTTTAAAGACAGCAACTTATATCTTAAATCGGGTGCCAACTAAAGCAGTTGTAAAAACACCTTATGAGCTTTGGGTTGGGCGAAAGCCTAGTCTAAACCATTTGCATGTGTGGGGGTGTCCTGCTGAGGCGAGGCCTTATAAACCTCATGAACGAAAATTGGACTCTAAAACCATTAGCAGCTACTTTATTGGCTATGCCGACGATCACGCAGGTTACAAGTTTTATGATCTCCCAGATAAGTGAATATTTGAGACGGGAATTGCAACATATTTTGAGGATGTTGAGTTTTGGGGGACAAATCGATTAGAGACATTGTCTTTGAGGAGGAAGCAGAGTAATCCCACTTACTACTACTACTTTTGACCAATCACGGTCCCTATACCTGTCATTGCTCGAGAAGTAATTTGGGATCCTCAACCAGACAATGTTGTTCAAGATAATATAGTTCAAACCCCCATTCAAGATGAGGTAATTATTCCTGAGGAACAAACTCTACAACCTCAACCTCAAGAATCTGTGCCATTAAGGCAATCCACAAGAGAAAGGAGATTTGCACTTTCAGATGATTATATTGTATATCTCCAGGAACATGAGGTAGAAAATGGAATGTCGAAAGATGATCCAATCAACTTTCGTCAAGCCATGGAAAGTTCAACTCGCATAAGTGGATAGAAGCCATGAATGAAGAATATAAGTCTATGCAAGACAATAAAGTTTGGGAACTTGTCTCATTACCGGTTGGCGAAGCCGTAGGTTGTAAATGGATATTTAAAACCAAAAGGGATTCAAATGGTAATGTGGAGAGGTATAAGGCACGTCTTGTAGCCAAAGGCTTTACTCAAAAAGAAGGAATTGACTTTAAAGAAACTTTCTCCGGTTTCTTGAAAGATTCTTTTAGGACAATTATGGCGCTTGTTGCATATTTTGATCTTGAGTTGCATCGGATGGATGTCAAAAGCTTTTTCTTAATGGTGACATTAAAGAAACAATTTATATGGTGCAGAAAACTTTGTGTCGAGACCCAAAGAATATGGTTTGCAAATTGACTAAATCCATCTATGGACTCAAACAAGCTTCTCGTCTGGTACTTCAAATTTCATCAAGTTATCACTTCGTATGGTTTTGAAACTAATGTTGTTGATGAATGTGTATCACAAGTTCAAGGAGTAAACACATATTTTTGGTTTTATATGTTGACGACATATTGCTTGCCACAAACGATATAAACTTATTGCATGACACCAAGAGATTTCTATCTAAGAATTTTGAAATGAAAGATCTTGGTGATGCTTCTTTGTATTAGGAATCGAAATACACCGAGATCGTTCTCGGGTATTCTCAGGATTATCACAAAGGAGCTATATCGAAAAAGTACTCAATAGATTTGGCATGCAAAATTGTAAACCGTGAAACCCGGTTGCTAAGGGAGACAAGTTTAGTCTCCCAATGCGAAGACCGATCTTGAAATTCAAGAAATCAGAAGATTCCTTATGCCTCTTTGTAGGGAGTCTAATGTATGCTCAAGTATGTACGCGTCCGGATATTGCGTTCATAGTTGGCATGTTAAGCGAATATTTAAGTAATCTGGCATGGATCATTGGAAAGCGATCAAAGCGTGTTATGCGATATTCAGAGAACAAAGGAATATATGCTCACATATAGGAGATCGAGATAAGTTAGAGGTCATTGGATATTCCGACTCGATTTTCTTTGGATGCCAAGACGAGGGAAATCCACATCGAGCTATATTTATCTCATTAGGGGAGCAATTTCTTGGAGGTGCAGCGACGCTCATAGCTTCATCCACCATGGCCGCAGAATTTGTAGCATGTTATGAGGCATCAAACCAAGGGATATGGCTGCGGAATTTTGTCACTGGGTTGCGTATTTTGGAAGGCACTGAAAGACCACTTACGTTATATTGTGACAATAAGTCTGCAGTTTTATATTCTAATAACAATAGGAGCTCGACAAAATCAAAGCATATTGATATCAAGTTCCTAGTTGTAAAAGAAAGAGTGCAGAGTGGACAGATTTCCATAGAGCACATTGGGACAAACTCCATGATAGCGGATCCACTTACGAAGGGACTACCACCCAAGGTCTTTCATGAGCACACTTTTCAGATGGGTGTGGTTCTATTTGAGAACATTCTGGTTTAGTGGGAGTTTGTATTTATATTACTGCTTTATGTCAGCCTTAAGTTTTATCTATGTAATTAGATTAATTTCTGCAGAAATAAAGTATTCAGTTTATTACGCTCTGTTACGTAATGTGAAGTATTGATCTCAATAAAGTTAAGTAGGACCAGTTGGAAATAGGCATGTATGGATCACATCACATGTAATTTCCATGCTACGCATCCATGATTGATCTATGTCATTTAGCTGTATTAGTATACGTGACCATTGGTGGGTCGAGTTACGATTGATGTAACGAAGACCGCTTTGATCCTATATTAGTATAGTTAATGGACAAGATTGTTTGGATACCCTCAAGTTATGATAACAAATTTCTGAGCTCACTAAAGTTAAGCACATTTTCAGGGTACATATGTGGTCCAGTGGGAGATTGTTAGATAATGTCTCAATGGGACCACATAATTAAATGTGGTGTTATCATTTATAAAAAGCCTACAATTTAAGTGATTCAATTTAGTTAATAGGCTTAAGGGTATATGTGTTATGGACCTAATGTGTAGATACTAGTTGTATAATTTCTATTTCTATGAGGGGCAGAAATAGAAATTAAAACATATTGGTTAAAGTTGGTTTAATGACTAATTAATTGGTTTAATGGCTAATTAATTAGTTTAATGGTTAATGGGTAATCGATGTCATTTAATATCCCATATAGTGGTTTCATGGGACTTTATAACTTTCAGTTATGAAAACCAATTACAACCTTTAAAAGGTTATGGTCCCTATTCCTTCTCAAGTGGTGAAAAAGAACAATGCCATGTTTTCTAAATCCTCTCAAGGAGAAACATAAGGCACCAAAGGGGAAAGGATTAGAAGGCAATAACATAGTCAATAACAAAGAGTTTATTGATAATCACGCTTCCGTTTAATCATTCATCAATAGATTCAGGTATGTCATTTTGTCTTGATTTCTTGTTGATACGCATGGTAATTGATCCGAAGTTTAAGGTTTATGTTCTGAAATTTATGTTAACAGATAGAATATGTTAACTTTTTGTAGTAACTTTTTACTTTTTAATTTTTTAACTACGGTAGCCACTTCCCAAACAAGACTTGAATATACACCATACAAAAAAAATTAGTAATAAATTGACATGATTAAAATTAATAAGATAAATAAATAAGATTAAAAATATAAAAACTAAATTAGTATAAGTGATAAATTATTAGAATTACCAGTATCATTTGTTGTAATTTAAATTAGTAAATTATGAATTTAGATTTAACTATTCAAAAATTATCTAAAATTGTCATTTTGTGTTCAAATTTATTCTATATATAAATTTCACATTATATAAATTTAATTTTTACCACACAATTATTCATCTAAAAAAAAGGTGAATAAAAAAGTCTGAGCTCCAGACTTTGAATTTAAATATCTGGAGATAGAGAGATTGCGAGGTGCAAAGAAATTTCTGCCGAAAATTCTAGTTAAGTAACCAATGACTTTGACAATGTCTTCTCCGTGGTCAACGTCACCTGTGGCTCTTTGTAATCTTGTAATCCACTTGTTGGTTATGCTATGTACCTCGAATCTTCCCTTCTCCGAATCCTCTTGAAATTAAAATAACGTCGTTTCGTTTTTTTTTTTTTTCAAAAGAAAATCAAAAAAGAAGGAAGAAGAAAAAGAAGAGAGACAAAGAGACAGAGAGAGAGAGAGAGACCGAGACCAACATCAACCATTCATCTTCATCATCAACAACATCATTAGATCTAGAAAATAAAATAAAATAAAATAAAATTTCAACCATCAATTCCAGAAAAAAAATAAAATTCAACCATTCATCTTCATCATCAACATCTTCATCAACATTACCATCATCATCATCATCACTAGCCAACATTTTTATTTTTATTTTTTTCCCTTTATTTCAAATCCAGAAAAAAAAAAAAAAAAAAATTGGGCTAGGCTGTGACGATCGAAGCGGAGGGGCTAGGCTACAACGGAAGTGGAGGCGATCGACGATCGACGGCGACCCTCTCTCTCTCTCTCTCTTCCTCTTCTTCTCTCTGCGTTTCAACCATAAAGGAGGGAAGAAAGAAAAAAGAAAAAAGAAAAAAAAAAGGAAACTGTCTAAAATGACGTCGTTTTGGGCAGTCGAGAATTCGAGGGAAGAGAGATTCGAGCTACAAACCATTTTTCTTATTTTAATAGGGTTTGGCTTTGGTCCAGTCCAAGATCGGACTGGACCTTGCTGTTGGATCTATGGGAGTTCACCATGGATTCTGTTTTGGTAATCCAAACCGTTCAATATGTAAAAATCGTCGAGTACTATATGTCCGTAAAAAAATCACTTTGATCGAATATCAATAGCTTTGTGATTAAAAAAGTTTTTTGTCAACTGATAATTTGTTCACTGTCTATTTTTTTTTTTATACAAAACTGATTTGATCACATAGCTATTGATATCCGATCAACGTGATTTTTTATAAATTTATAGTACTTGATGAGTTCTACAAACGGTTGAAATTATCAAAACGGAACCCGTGGTGAGTCCCTATAAACCCAATAGTACGATCCAGTCTGATCTTGGACTGGACCAAAGCCAAACCCTTTCAATATTTCCTAATGCACATATTTTATTTTATTTTTAGAAATGATATATAATAGAATTTGGCGTCTAAATTTTTACTTATTTCTCCTTTTATTACATGTTCCTTATTTTTTTATTTAAAATAAAATAAATACGAAGAAAGAAACTCAAATCTTGGATCTTGAGTCTATTGAAGAAGATTCTTATCATTTAAATAACACATAATATATAATAAATATTTTATTTTATGATAAATTATGTAAATAGTCTCTGTAGTTTACACCATATGTCAATTTGGTCCATGTTATTTTAATTTGTTTGATTTTTTCTCTTAATTTAACGAATTGTGTCATATTAGTCTAATAAGTAACAACCATTAGGTTTGATGGATAGAAAGTCGTCACGTGCTCAAGCAATGCGTCAATTTAGTTCTTGTAGTTTACACAATTTGTCAATTTGGTTCTTATCATTTTAATTTGCTCGATTTTGACAAGGATCAAATTGACACATCGTGTAAATTACAAAAGCCAAATTAACATATCGTTTGAGTTTTCGTCCACCATACCTAACAACTGTTATTTATTGGACCAATATGACATAATATGTTAGTTAAAAAGTAAAATCGAACAAATTAAAATAACAAAAATTAAATTGATACATTATATAAACTACAATAATCATTTACATAATTTACCCTTTATTTTATTTTTTTTACTTGTGTGCCTACGAGTAGATCTAACTTAAGAGCAGAGGTACAAGATCAATTATCCACATATTAGGTAAAAAAATCGAGAAGAGAATTTACAAGGTTCCATACCAATAGGGGTGTAAATCTGGCCCGACCCATCCGAGCTTCACGGGCACCCGTCAAAATTTTGGCCGAACCAGCCTACGAGCCCAAAAAATTAAGCCTAGGCCCAGGCCCAAGCCTATGGGCATTTGGGCCTTGGGCGGGCTGATGGGCCAAGCCTCGGGGTGGCTCAATGGGTTTGGGCTTGGCTTTGGATTTGGGCCAGCCTGACCATTTTTTTAAAAAAACTTTCTGTCAAAATTTTATTAATTTTCATTAAAAAATAAACTAGGCATCGGGCAGACCAGGCTTCAGACTGGGCCCTAAGTAGATTTTTAGCAAGCCGATAGACTGGGCCACGAACTGGGTCAAACTCTAAAGTAATGACCCAAACCTTAACCCAAGAGCTCAGACTTAGACCTAAGAGAGCCTAAATATGTCGCGAGCCATTTTTAACACTCCTGCATACCAATTACCTATGTATATATCATAAACAGTTAAAAATCTTACACTTACACCCAAGCCCTAAATAATACGTATTCCCATTCAAGAAACCACATCCGCTTTTCCTCACACACGATGCCCCGGTATTTCTTTGACTCCTTCAAATCTCCACAAACCAGGGGTGATCGTACATGGCTAGTGATGGGTCCCATCTACCCATCAACCTGCAAAAAACTTCGAATTTTTTATTTTATTTTATTTTTATGATAAAAGTTTGAGTTCATTGAAGCTCAAAAAATAAAAAATAAAAAATAAAATCAGGAAAAAAAGGATATTCACATTAGTTTTGTTTATGTAAATCTACGGTTCATGATTTTTAATTTAGAAAAAATAAAATTTAAGATAATTTTGATGATTGTAAATATTTTTGTTGCTCTTTACAAAATTTTTTGTCATGATTGTTGATTGGAACATTGATATTATACATTCTGGGCTCTACTGCCTAATCCAACTACATGTCAAAACACTTTGAAGGTAAGCAGTGTCCATTCTACGAACCATCCCCTTGTGGGATTGGGGACTGTTGCATGATCAATGAAGTCCTTTTCAGAGCTTATTCTGATCATTCGAATCGTTCATCTTTCAAAAGATATTGAGTAAAATATATTTGTAAAAATTCAAATTAATTGGACATGGGCATCCCTTTTATCAAGACATATTTGTATCCAAAAATTGAATTGTAAATTTAATTTTAAGTATAAATAAAAATAAAAAAAACATGATTTGATAAAAGGGATATTGATGTCCGATTAACTTAAACTTTTTGCAAGCATTTTCTACTCGATATTTTCTAAAAAGTGAACGGTTCCGATTGTCGGAATGAGACATGAAAAATGTCTTATTAGTTGCACAACATTGACTACGGCGCATCTTGCGTAGCAGCCTCCCGAGCTCCCATCTAGTAACCTTGATGCTTTCTTTCCTATCTCAAAAAATATAAGTAAATAAAATCAAAATCAAAGCTTATGGTCGACATGCCCAGTCATCCATTGGATTGACTAAAATCATCGTAATTAATATAAATAGTATAAAAAAATAAAAATATAAAACACAAAATAGACATTTGAGTGAAAGGAAAATAATAAAATTATTATTTTTTATTCATATGACTAACGAATTACTGATAATAATATAATTAAGGATTGTTTTCAAAATTATCTATTTTAATTCGACTTTTTATAAAAAGATGTCCAAAAAACAAAAAGAATAGATGATAAGGTAACTTTTCGACTATATTAGGTGTTGCCAAACCAACCTATGTTTTACGTAAATTAAAATTTTTTAAAAAATTAATATAATTATTTGGGTGATGCACCAATAAATCCCAAATTCATAACTTATACACTATTTAGTCCTAAAAGTTTTCTTGTAGACTGAAAGGTCCTATTAACATCACAACATCAAACATTAACATTAATATTAATATTAACATTAACAAATCAACATTAAGAGCATCACGTCCTCAAAAAAACATTAACAGCATCAACATTAACAAATCACCATTAACAAATGAACATTAACATCATCAACATTAACATTAACATTAACAAATCACCATTAACAAATCAACATTAATATTAACATTAACAAATCAACATTAACAAATTAACAAATCAACATTAACAAATCACCATTAACAAATCAACATTAATATTAACATTAACAATAACAAATCAACATTAAGAACATCAGATCGATTGAATGTGGCGTCGATGACTCCAACCCCACCGCCTCAACTGCTCTCCCTCTTCCCATTCCCAGACACCAACTTCACATCCGATTCTTCAAACCCATATTGACCAGTCATTTTTGACAAATCGCAACCGCATGAATCTGGGTTCTGAAGCAAGAAATTGAGCCATACGGTTAGCGATTTGCCACCACAAATGGGTATGGACACTTTGAGAGGCCACCACCTACATTATTGCGTAGTGATAATGTAATGTGAGTTACAGAGAGAGCACTGAATCAATTTTCCCAGGAAAAAACAAGCATGAGCGCCAGTGGTGTGGTGTCGTGTGATGGAGGGCGTTGAAACCTGTACACCACGACACGATAAAGACCTCTTTCTCTCAGATGACTCTCCCCAATTCACCAACATACTACACAAAACACAAACCCTAGAAATTTTCTCTTGAATAATCCTCAACCATGGATCAACTCAATCACGATTCCTTTTGCCAATCCATTCAACCCCCAAACCCTTCCGTCACTGAGTTTCTAGCATCTCCTCCAATTCCTCTCGCTCCTTCCATTCGATGCCATTCTGATTCGAGGTTTGGCCCATTACGATTGCTGCGAATCTTTAATTTCGCCGTTTAGTTTTGTTGTTTCGATTCTATTGTGCTATGTAGCAGTTGAATTTGAAGGATTGTGTGAAGATATTAGGGTTTTGGGAAGGGTGTTGGGGGGTGGACGGTGGAGATTAGGGTTTTGGGAAGGGTGTTTGGGGGTTTTGAAATTGGAGATGTCTCTGAGATGTGATGATGAGGAACAAGAAGGGTTTGGAGAGTGTTGGTGATGTTCGATCCTTGTTGAAGAATAATGTTGGTGTTGATGATGATTACTGAATAAATGGGAATAAATGGTTGCTGTTTGATGATGTTGTGATGTTGTTTTTGATGATAATGTATAAATAGGACTAAATGGTGCATAAGAAAACTCTTAGGACTAAATGGTTTAACTTTTCAAAAAATAGGATTTATGGGTAATTTTTCCTAATTATTTTAAACTTGTGATTACTATATTTTTTTTAAACTTTAGATGATAAGGTAATTTACACAAAACTATCTCTAAAGCCTTAGTTTTTAGATAGGATATATAAAGCCTTTGTGTGGATTAACTTCTTCTGTTTTTAGCTTTTTTCATCTTTTGGTGAATTTTTGTACACTTTTAGATTCTCCTGAATTAGACGGACCAAAAACATAAAATAAAGTAAGTTAAATTTTTTTGAAAAAAAAAGTTTACAAAAGATAAAATTACAATTTTTTTTTGTCTTTAGTGTTTTTTTTTTTTCTTGATTTACTTAAAAAGGATTTACTTTCAAAATTTTTCTAGGGGAGTTACACCCCAGTGAGGTTTAGAAAAAAAATACAAATTGGTTAAAACAAATATAAATTTAATTATTAATATTTATAAAGTATTCTATTGATTTGTAATTACTTTTTGTATTGATGTGATATTTTCCCATTTTTGTTTGGAAAAGTAAAAATTTGACACAAATTTAAAATAAAAATCATTAATAAATACCAAAAAAAATTCAAAAAAAGTTTTAATTTTAGCTGATACTAATAATCATTTACATTCATCGCCCCTGACTCTACGAATTGGGAAATATCATGTCCTTTAATTTTGTCCCAAGTAATGCAATATAAATTAACAAAACTTGTAAACATTTCTTATTTACTAATGACTCATCTAACAATAAAATTTTACGATCTTTTTTTCATGAGTTATAGAAGCATTTTGCAGAATATGCCGAACAACCATCATTCTCAATGACAGATACTTTCTAATAGGGGTGCTCACAGATTTGATCGATTTATTAAAATTGACCGACCCAACTCAATCCATCCTTTTATAAGCGGTTTCAATAATATGGAAGGACAGACGTGGATGAAATTTTTTCAAATCCTCCCATATTCAGATAAACGGTGAATGAGAGCCACCCAACCCAACCTGATCGGCTAATCCCTTAAGAAAATGATATTATGTTTTTTGGTCTGTACTATATGCACCCTTTGTTATGATCCTTATGTGTTTGGTTATGACATATGGTGATGTTACTAATGACACATTGTGATGTGTTAGTTGTGATATTATTTTAGCTATGAACCAAGAGTGCTTTTTTTTTTTTGTTAACAACCCTCATAGTATTGAATTATGTCATTTGGGATAATCAAATTCAGAAATGACATATGGTAAGGGTGTGCACCATAGAAATCCCCTATGTTTTTATGCTTTGTATTTTTTTTAAAAAATAACATTTTATTTAGTAATAATATTAGTTACTTATGAAATATGAAAGTTTGGCTATTTAATAATAACAAATAAAGAATAAAAAAATTTGGATTCAAATAAGGCCCAAAATAGTAAAAAAATTAATTTACAATTGTCATGCCCCAAACCCGCCCCTAAAAGTTTGGGCATGACCACCTCATAAACGGACACTTAACTCGATGTACATAAGATATGGGGCCTAAACGGAAGCATTAATATCAAAAAAAGTGAACATAAAACCATATCCATTGAGCTACCACTACTGTGCTAGGATCACAAACATTGCATAAGGTAGATGAACATACAGTGACATGCATCAAAGAATTTAGTTATGTACATATACATATACAGACCCAGCCCCATGATTGGGCGTATAACAAAGGTACTGGTGAGGAAGAGGTTATGCACATCTCAAAATACAAAGCCAAACGCTGGACAAAACTTCACAATTTGAACAGCTTTATGTAAGTGCTTGGACACACTACGGTTGACAAAAGAAGTACGAGTGCCATGGATTAAGACTGATCCTCCAGGTTGAGTGCCTATAGAAACAGACATAACATAAAGTGAGCGAAGCTCAGCGAAGAATAGTACATGATAATCCAATAAATACTTGAATCACAAGGTATATAAATGCAGAGAACTAATAGTTAATCTTTTCCTGTAATTGTTTCCAGAACGGCCTTGGGCCCAGTCTTCAAACAGAGTGACTTTAAGCCCAGAATACAGAACGGCCTTAGGCTTGACAGATTTTGCAGATTGGCCATAGGCCCAGGTTTCACAGAGCGGCCGTAGGCCTCACATATTTCACAGAACGGCCATAGGCCTCACATATTTCACAGAACGGCTTTAAGCCCAAAATACTAACAGATTGGCTTTAAGCCCAGTTCATATATATATGGACGCAAGAGGTGTCTCGTACGGAGTCTAGAGGTGACTCACACTATAGTACTTAGTTCCGTACAGCACTTTGTTCCATATTCGAAGTCAACAGGTCTTAAAGATTGAACAATTCATATTATGTCATCGCATAAACGGAACGGATAAACAGAACAGACTAGTCTCAGAGTTATACAGATCTTTTCAATCATTCACATGAGTTAACATAGTTAGTTTGCGTTTAACAGAATACTAATGATAACTATTAGCAACAAGTAGAGCGTATCTTACAGATTGGCCTTTGACCCAGATATAGCAGATTGGCCACTGGTCCAGATATAGCAGAACAGAATAACCTCAGAGTCATAGGAACACCCTTACACAATAGTGTACACAGATTCCCCCTGGTTTATTACAAGCCGAGATAGTTGTCTTGCGTATAACAGAATATTAATAATGACAGTTAATAGAAGGTACACGTATCACTACAGTACGATTAATAGGGACAGAGCAATTCATATGATAACGGCCTCGGGCCCATCATTACCAAAACAGAATGATTCCTGATATGCGAAGATAACATTGTTCCATAATGCACATTTTTTTCCTTTGATCACCTTAAATCAATAAAGTTAACTTGCAAGTAACAGAACGTTAATATTAATCATTAACGGTAAGTAAAGCGTACTGCAACAGTACTATTACTCACTGTGCTGTAGTGGAGCGTTAGTTCCTCCTGGTATGTGCCCTACATAGGCATACAGTTCAAGAATTAGTCCGCCTTTTTTTTAAACAATATCACATTCGTTCACTTCGAATGAATTTACAATAATTAAAAAGACATCAAGCATAGATTCTAACAATCCCAGAGGGTCAAGCAGACGAAACCGAAAATACAGATTTTTCCCCCATGGGCTGCACGTGCGGCTGTGAGCCCCGCACGTGCGGCATGGTTCCCACACGTGAGGCAATGAAGCCCCACACGTGCCTTTTTTCCAGTAGCCAAGACCCAAAATGCTCTATTTTTCGCACGTGCGGGACGTGCAGCCATAACTTCTGCACGTGCGGCAGTGCTCCCGCACATGAGGCCATAACCCCTGTACGTGCGGCGATTTGCTCTGTTTGAGCAATTCGAATTTCAAGAAAAACCCAAGTTTTGGTGAACATGTACAAGGCCCAACATAGATCCATTAATTGCTATAACATGGTTCAAAAATCATGTAAATGGGAAGTACAAACATATAACAATTTGAATATAGATCAATTCTTTAATTCCTTGAAACACATAAACACTACATACCACAATGATATTTCCAATTCTCCACACATGCACATATGTATAACCATTTGTTCATATAAAGGAATTCAAGCTTGATAATTGAAGAAACAAGATGTGATTTCACTAGATAGTTAAAATCGAATCAAAATAACTAAATGATAAAATTAGCTTGCTAATTAACCAACACACATACACAAAACCTCAAGTATAACCCTAAGCCACACACAATATTGAGGGATTCCTACTCCAAATCAAGAAAAGGGGTTGAACTAGCTGGGTTAAACTCACCTTGGCTTCAATCTCAAGATACTCTCTCAATTCCTCAATTTTCTTCCTTGTAGATCTTCTCTCTTAGTTCCTACTCTCTCTTTACACTTCTTTCTCAGGAGATATTTTTTTATGAGAAAGCTCCCAAGTCCCAAGTTCAAAGAGACATTTATAGATATACATGTATAAAGGTTGAATAAAGACAAAACTCAATCAGTTTAATCATTTCAAATTGAAATTTCACAGAAAATCATATTATGGCTTAAAAATTATGCTGATCACCAATATAAAATTAATTTCAGATAATTACGTCTCTAAGGCTTCCAATTCCTGATCCAAACATTACAGTTGTAACATATACTCCTTTTATTAGACAGATAAGAATCTATAACCATAAGATTCACTTAATTAAACCTAATTTCACATAAAATTTCACAATAAACATTTAAATTCACAGAATAGGAGACCGAGAGTATACTAGAAACACATACGAGGGTCGGGTTATTACAACAATAGTTAAAAAAAAAAAAAAAAGTTCAAATCGCCAAATTGATCCGTATCTACCCACCAATATACATGGATCGTTCAATTCGCATCCGCTAATTAAACAGTCGGATGCAAATTGATTTTTAATGGAATATGAGACCCAATTGGTTTATTCAATGAATTTTTAATTTAGTTTGTTGTTAACGATAATATATTTTATCTATAGGGAAATTAGTGAAACATCCCTCAATGATATTTTTAGAGAAATTTGAGCTCGTCACCAAAAAAAAAATAAAAAATAAAAAATAAAAAATAAAAAATAATTGAAATTTTCTTGGTGACGAACTTAAATTTCTCTATGAGGTTGAAATTTCTCTATGAAATTTCTTTTTGAATAGCTAAACTTTTTTGTGAAGACAAATTTATCTGTACTGAAATTTCTCTGTAAAAATATTGAGAAATTCCAACTTTTATAAAAATGTTGCATGTTTTTTATCTTATAAAATCTTAATATTAAAGATCTTAACTTTAAAATCTATTTATATATTATATATGATTTTTAAAGACGAATGGGTGTTTAATAAGTTGGTGACAGGTGGTACATTGAGCATTGCAAGTCTATGACTTTGTTAAAATATATTTAGAATATATATATATTTATATTTGTTAGGTTTTCATATTTTTTTAGGTTTCTTGTTACCTACTCTTACTTTCCTCATATATAGGGCACCTCTTATAATAGTTCAATACACAATGCAACACAATATTATTCAATATATAAAGATTTCTCTCTCTCTATATATATATATACAATTATCTTAACATGATATCAAAGTAGGAGTTTTCTTAGGTGTGCAACCCACAAAAAGTGTAAGTGGGTTGCACACCATGTGCCACTAACACAAAAGGTGTAAGTGTAAGGTGTAAATGTAATGTGTAAGTGTAAGTGGAAGGTATAAATGAAATGTATAAGTTGCACACCATGTGCCACTTACACAAAAGGTGTAAGTGCAATGTAAAAAAGGTGTAAGTGAACACAAAAAGGTGTAAGGTGTAAGTTGCACACTATAGTATTACCCATCAAAGTAATAAAACCTGGCCTATCTTTCTGGTTCACCGACGGGCAACCAATTGGTAACCTTGCCTTCATTGCCTGCTGGAGTTTCATACTTGTGTTAATCCCAATCTCCAGCAACCAATCAACGACCACATTCATCCGGGGTGGGGGGCGTCCAAATCTTAACCATCCTCTCCTTCAATGTAGATTTGAATCCGAATCAAAATTTATTTATTTATTTATTTTGGTGCTTCCGTACTCTCTCTCTCAGTTCTCTTCGTTTCTACCTCAAATAGGTTTCCATATTAAAACATATTTGAGTTTGAGGGTGGCGTAATATATCTATATTATGGTGAGTATGGTGACATACCATGTGAACCATCCAAGCTATTCCTTGGCACACTACCTAAGTCGCCCCCTGGTGTACCCTGTCATAAACTGCCCATTGGAGTATTCTTTCATTTGTTGCCATCACCATTAGTATCACATCATAAGTTACGTGTGTGCCACGTTTGTTGGTTCAACATTCATTCCTGTTCAAGCGCCTCATAAGGCCTATAACATCAATCGCCTCCCAAGGCCCCTTTCGCGGTGAACACGCCGCTCAATTGCCCTTAGTAGGCCTTTATTGTTTGCCTTAGCAGTAGATTCTTCTCAATCGTCCGTAGCAAGCCCATATCATTTGCCCTAGTAGCAGATGCTGCGACTTTAAAATTGCAATCCCAAGTGCAATATGTCGTGAAGTAATATAACTCAATGAGTCCAAGGTCGAATCCTCAGGTACCAGTTTATGTGAAATAATTATCGAACACTCAAATAAAATAAACAAAAATATATATTTTTTTATTTTTGAAATGGTTGGATAATCTGAGAAAAATAATTAGCTAAAAGATAAAATTAGGTGACGATAAGAAAAAGGGTTGCTAAGGTATTAAGGATCCTCCACCAATACTTTCTTTAAAATATTTTAGATTCAATTTGTATAACTCAATTGAAACATACACAAAGGGTATTCTCAATCGGAAGATAAAAATAGTTATTTCATATAAAAATTAATTTCGAAAGATTGATTATTTTGTCTGATTGATGACACCATAAAACTCTAGTTATTTGATTCGCATGGAATATCAAGCTTTTATCGTGCCCGGAGTCTACAATAGAACAAGATATTTTACATAACAAAAACTTTTCCCAAATAAATAAATCTATCACTCAAAATAATTTTAACATTAAAAACCATAATTGAATCACAAAATATTTATATAGCCTCTGTTTGGGAAGTGGGTTGGCTTTTTGACTTTTTTGGCTATATGAGCCTAGGGCTCAAAAGCCTGGTTTGGGAAGGACTTTTTGGCTTTTTTGGCTTTTTGTCTTTTTGGTGAGGTGTTATCCTGTTAAATTACCAAACTGCCCTTTTTGGCTTTTTTATTTTTATTTTTTATTTTGGGTTTGGATTTCCCATATTTTGCTTAATTAATTAATTTATTTCTTTTTTTTTAATTTTGGGTTTGGATGTGGCATTTTTTGCTTAATTCTTTTTTTTAAATTTTTTTTATTTTGGGTTTCGATTTGCCGTTTTTTGCTTTTTTTAATTTTTTTTTTTGGATTTGGATTTGGCGAATTTTTCGAACATTTTTTTTTTTTATAAAATTTTGGAAGTGGATTTGGCATTTTTTGCTTTCATTGTTTTTTTTTTGTTTTAATTTTTTTATTTTGGGTTTAGATTTGGCGTATTTTGCTAATTTTTTTTTATATATTTTTTTAAATTTATGTTTTTGCCTTTGTTTTTTTCTTTTTACATGAATTAGTTCTTTTTCTTTATTTTTATTGGTATAGAAGCACTTGTTTTTGTTATTTATGTGTTTCATTTATTTGTAAATTACGTGGCGAATGATGATTTATGTTTTCATTTTTTTAAAAAATGTTTTTGAATGAGGCGTATTTTTTTTTGTTTTTTTTTTTTTTAAATTTACGATTTTGTCATTTTCTTATTCACTCACATTAACTTTTTATTTTAAATTTTAAAAAAATGGATTAAGCATTTCAGATCTTGTGAATTTGGTTTTTCAGAGTGTGGCATGTCGCAAACTAGAAGGGGGTATATCCCCGTGTAAACACATACATATTGTACATGATAATATATTTCAATACAGTCTGTTCCACGTGTGTCATTAGTAATGTTACAACCCTACGGAAATTAGGTCGACTATTATATATTTCCTAACATTCCATTATTACGCATGTAACATAATTTGTCGCGTATGTGAAGGCGCACCAATGCCATATGTGGGTCCTCATCCCCAACCATTAAACCATCCTCGTCATGTTCAACTTCTGGTATGACATTTACTATTGTCATAGCCTCTTCCTCGTCACAGATTGGGTGAACAGTTGTTGGGTTACCTGTGTTGCGCCGTATATAATTATGTAATGCCATTGACGCACCTACTAACTGAACTTGCACATTTGCAAAGTCATACTGAGGCATGTCTCGAATAAACCCCCATCGATTTTTCCAGGCACCGAAGGTGCGTTTCACCACACTGCGTAAGGACGAGTGTAGTTTGTTAAATAATTCCTTTGGCGTGTTTGCCGTCCTGTTCCGTGCAATACGTCGAAATTCTTGTTGGTGGTAATGGTGGCCTTTGAATGGTGCTAGGTACCCGGTCCGATTTGGATAACCAGAATCGACAAGATAATATTTGCCTGCAGACATGACAATAATGTATGACACCTAAAATTTGTACAGAGAACCCCCTAAATCCACAAACATCGGCATGTGTTACCTTCATTAGGATGTGGGAATGGGACATTGTCATTAGTTAGTATCTCGTTGAATATGCGACTATCATGCATACTTCCTTCCCATTTGCACGAAATGAATATGAAACACATGTCAAAATCGACTGCGGCCATGATATTTTGTGTGTGACAGTATTTCCTACTGAAATATATTGCTGCATCTGGCCCCGTAACCCATGCACTTACATGTGTTTCGTCTATTGCGCTAATGCAGTCCTGCAAACAACCCAATTCTTTTGTTGCTTAAAAAAATATACGATGTTTTGTTTTTTCCATACGTCACGTCCAGTTAGTAATAAAAACAAAATAACAGACACTCTTTATGTATATGTGAATAATGTATTTCGGTAGTACCTTGAACGGTAGGCATTTCCGTCTAGACCGCATGTATAGATGTATACGATGCTGATTGTATGTGGGCCGGCAATGAACAACAGTGAACTGCTTCATGGAAGTTAATACGTTATGCACGTGCCGAGACACAGTCTCCCTCGAATGTTGGAACCGTTCTTAGATTTCCCGATTTTGCTTCCCTTTCAACACATGGATAAACATTGCAACGCTTTCTTCAACAGCTAAACCATGTGGACGTTGCGGGACTTGTAACCCAAAATCATTTACTAATGTTTCACACTGGGCGAGAAAAACTTCCTTCGGCATGGACACGTTTTCCTCAAATCGGCCCATATGGCCAGCATATAGTTCGAATATCCATGCATTCTCGGTCAGTATAGAAATGCGACATGGCGTTTTAGCCATGTGTTTTTGGTACCACTCTGTCGCATACTGGCATGCTTGTAGAAATGTGCAGTTGTGTTCTTGTTGCACCTGGACTGCCATTTGATTAAGCATTTCCGTTATTCCGTCGTTGTAGTTTCCATCCCAGGGATTCATTACGTCTTCGTTGATGCGAAACCTACAAGAGTGGCATTGTTTCAATCAGTTTGCTTCCCCTTCATCGAGTCAATTAATTTCAAAATTTGCAATTACAAAATTCGAAATGTTGACAACCCAATTTAAGGACTGCCGTCACCAATGTATTTTTTAACGCATAATGATATGCAAAATGGGAAAACCTGCTAAACTTTTGTCATACAAGGGGACCATTGTGGTGACAACCACAAAAGTTGACGTCTAATATGAAACTAACATCGCACTTTGGAAAATATAAACATACACAAAGCTAGCAAGCAAATCCGTTGTACCCAATTCTACAAAATATGCATACATTTAATTTGAACAGAAGCATCCCATTCATGTCTCAGAAAGTGTGCACAACAATGCTTCCATTGTGTTAACCCATGCACTGAACTAAAAGTTTTGGAAACCATAGGTAGCAAGAAAACACAAAAACAAAGGAAAAAAAAACATGCACAGACAACCATCCTGTTTTAATACAATGCCAACAAAAACCATAAGTAAAAGTTTTTAGAATGCAAGAGAAGGAAAGGCATATTCAACACTCGTAACACTACTACATCACATCCGGCGAGCCCCGAACATATTTGGAAAAGGCGCCGACGCAGTACGCTGGAGCTGCTTCTGGGTAAGCCACCCTATGATCGAGTCGTCATCAGGCTGGCACATCATCACCTTCCGCAAATCGGCGTTATCCATAAGTGATGTGGCGAAGTGGAATAACGGCGTACCAACCAGCGATGTAATACCTGTCAGGCAATGCATGCACTCCGAAATAGTAAACAGCGATTCGTTGCCTGTGAGGTACCTCACCGTAACCTGCTAATTCTTCGTACGCACCACATCTGTCAGAGTGTTCATGCTTTCCGCAATAACTGACGCTCCACTTGTTGCCTTCTTGGACTTTGAAACACTGTTTAATGGCGTTTTTCTCTTTTTTCCCATTTCAATCGAAACATGCTCCAGTGAAGAATCTGAATCCACGTCCTGTACTCTTGCGGGTATCGGATCAGCAAATGGTTGTGCCCCCAAACTGTGCACTGAATCAGATGAGTCATCAGCAGCTTCAGGAAGTTCCTCGCCCGGGGTCCAATGGTGCTTCCCAGTAGCTGATGCCCCTATAAAGACGGTCTCCATCAACTCACGATGTTCCAAGGTTTTTTTTTTTTTTTTTTCTAAACTTGGCACACACCTTGTTTATCTGTTCAAATAGAGATATATGAAAAAGAATGATGTTACATTCCATATAATTAATTAAAATTTAACTACAAAAGTTAAAAATATACTGGTAAATGACACATATGAAATATAAGAGTACATGTACTTACCGATTCTATTTTGTCCCACCACTCCTCAGGTGCCTGAAACATACCGGTGTCACAGTCAAACCCTATCCCTGATAGTCCTTTGCTTGAATCCATCAACTTTGTCCACGCTTGCCACTCTTTTTTCAGACGCATGTACTTATTCTTCAACTGTTTGAGTCCATGTTTTCTTCCTATTTTTCTCTCAAATTTTCTTGCCAAGGACTTGTACCCTGCTTGGCTGAGGACTAGGAATAGGCGATTGCCTTTAGTTATCTCATTCGCAATCAACTGCAGGAAAACTCAGATTGAGGCACTGTCCCATGTGGCCTTGTGGCTTAAGTGATTGTGTGTATCTTCAAGACTGCTTGACTTGTCAGTGACAACGCCTTTGCTTTTGGATTGGGTACGCGGAGAAGTACGTATGGAAGCCATTACTAATGTTCGGTTACAAAAGATTACCATCACACAAACGGTTGTTATATACAAAATCATAAACCATTACACATTAATAACAAAGAAACAAAGAGATAGGATGCTAAATTACCCAGCATATAACCATTGCACATTAATTTTATACTACCACAAGTTCCATAGAAGTTAGTATTGCACATAGTTATGATAGTCATTAATACGTCTACCGTTTCGAAACTACCAACATAGTAACATGTTTGTACATACTATTGTACATACTACCAATAAACGACCAACATAGTAATGTGTTTTTACATACTGAAACATCGTAACGTTGCTTACATACGGAACAACAAAACGACAACGGCAATGCATAGCACATACACGATGGTCTTAAGGACACGCAAGGATTGTTGAATGTCTATGACATCAGCCCGCAATTGCATGACAAATTCATCCCTGGGTGACGCATAGTCTTGGTTATCTCGCCTGGGTTCATCGCACCAACCAATCCAATTGACACAGGGCTGATGAGTGCAAATTATGGAACTATTAGTTTCATAGGTTGTTAAAGAAGGACAGTTATGACCTAAAAGAATGGGTCACTCATCAAAGGGCGGGGACATGCAAAGTAGGGACGCTCTGGATTTTTGGTGGACCTAGAAATCTTAACAACACAGGGGCCATGTCCATAGGCACACATTCGTGGCCATGTACTGGAAGTTGCAGTAGAGGTAAACGAAGCCATGCTACGCTTTACAAACAATAGGAATTTTTTTTTAAATGTACATGAATGAACAACAAAACGTACAAAGAGAAACAAAATAAAAGTTTTTGATTCCAATCATGGACACTTAATTATGATAAGGGTATTGTGCATCTTCAATCAGTAGTACATTGGTAGGAGTAGTTACCGACCCATGTGCACTTGCACAAAGTTATATTGTAACCACATACATATTTTATTGTAATTATGCACATTATTATTACTAGACTAGTAAAACATGTAAAATTATTTTCACTTGTTTGACTCAAGTGTTTGACAATACTAAAAAAATATATATAACATGCAAGATTGTACTTATTTTTAACATTGGAGATGAAAGTATAGCACAATTGACATGCACATGAAAAATGGACATACTTGTTTGGTAAAAATATTTCATAACCTGAACTCGTGATTTCATTACAAGTCAATAGGTATTTCACAGAATTAGACATGCATTCGCAGTGGTCATTCACAATACCAATAGCAACTGGGTAGAGACTAGCTGCTGAATTTATGTATACATTAATTTGATAACTCAGAATTCATTCAGGTACTGAATTCGTAACATTCGAAGTGCATTGACAAGAATCAGAGTGTTTCATCACAGTGTTTTACCATAATCAGAAATGCATTGACAAGAATCAGAGTGTTTCATCAGAGTGTTTTACCATAATTAGAAATGCATTGACAATACCGTAAGTGCATTCACAGTGCTCATTCAGAATTAATAATAAAATGAGAAACATATTCACTTAGGGAGTAAACTTGAATAACTGATGTACTAATTTTATTGTGTAATTTTGTTTGAACATTATTGGTAAACATTATCTTCGTATAAAAATTTATGAATGAGTATATTTAATATTTTTTAAAAATATTAACAAATTTATTACTGTATCTGAATATAATTAAAAAAAAATGTAAATTACAATGTGAATATTTATTCATTAAGAACAGAAATTAACAAAAAAAAAAAAAAAAGATTTACTTACAGAAAAATGTTAATTAATAAAGAACAAATATTTATTTATACGAAGATAATATGTAACAAAAAAATGTAAATTTGTTTGTTAATATTTATTCATTAGATTTTTTTGTTAATTTACAGAAAAATGTATATTAATTTTAATTTTTTTTGTTCGTTAAATTAATTTTTGTACTTATCAGAAAAAGTATTAAATTGTAAGTATTTATTTACTTGGTGAAAATGTAAACATAATTTTATAATATTTATAAATGAAGAACAGATTTTAGGGGAGGAAAAAAATGAAAGAATCAACCATGTTTGAGGGATATTCTATATATGGGTTTGTTTTGCCCAAATTTGGAGTCTCATAACAACTGAAACAACAAATTTCGAACTGTGGTTTAAAAATTAACAAGAAAAAAAAATGTGAATATAGCCAAATCGGTAATTCTACAACGAAATACCATCAATACAGCCCAAAATACAGTGCGATCTGAAGTGGCGGAAGGAAAAAGTAGAAAAAAATAAAATCATTCCATTCATAAAGCATTGGGCATTAAGATCTATGAAATCAGAATGGGTTTGGAAGAGTTACCACTTAATTGGTGGTGTATTGGACAGGGTTCGGTCTTGTTCTCCATCGCCAGAAGCCTACTCTAGTGCCGATCGTCTCTGCGAAGCTGTATTTTGATGTCGTCGCCGCTGGTTGGGAGAGATCGCCTCGTTCGCTTCTTCCGTGCCCTAGGACCGTTGGGTTGTGTTGTGTGTGTGTGGTGAGGCGTTGGACGAAATGAACAAAGGAAAGGAGATGTAAGGGCAATTTGGTCAATTTACCCGTACAAGGGTTCTTCTCCAACCCTAGCAAGCGTTTTTGGCCTCATGTGGCTAAATGAGGCTATTTTGTCGCATGTGGCTCATATAGCCTGATGAGCCCTTCCCAAACACACCCATAGAGACCATTAGGGATTCACCCCTAACCTCAGCGAGGAAAATTAGAACAACATGGAATAAAACAATTAGTATTGACGAAGTAGTGTTTTTTTTTTAATATTTTACAATCCCTCTAATTCCTCTCCCGAACTCACAAATCTAACCTATATTTATAACTTCTCCTAATCATGTAAACACTAAATCTGAAAAGGAGACTAAAACATACAACTACCCAATTCGAAGTACAACTCTATAGCCTCCATAGCAATAGAAATTTGCAAATTTGAAATTAATTCTTCTCTTCTTCAATTCTCTAGCTCCTTCGAGAATCATCATTGTAGAAATCTTCAGAAATTCAAATCCAAAATGAATTCTTCGAATAACAGCTTTGAAAGGCTTGAGTGTTCTAGAAAATTGTTGACAAAATTGAGTGTAGAGCCATCAACTTTCCAAACTCTTCTTCATCTTCTAGAGCAACCACCGATTTCTGAATAATAGGCAAGAATTCTTCGGTAAGATGACTCTTCTCTTTCTCCCACCGTCTTCACTCTTTTCTTCATCTTCTGAGAGAAGTTCTCTGATTCTAATCTTTCCTACAAACATACAAACAAATAAACATGTATATGAATATAATATTAATAATTATGTATATACATTATATTAATATATAGTGGGATGGTGGGTGGAGAAATCACGGCCCATTTGTTTTCATTTGGTTTTGTTTATTTCTTCTTTTTCTTTTTAATATTTACAAATCAACCCCTACATTTTTATATTAATTACAAACTATGTATAAAGTGAAAATTAATCTATGAAACACATGACTATAAATAAAACGAGGGAATTAATATTATAAAGTGTATTAATATCTAAACATAATAGAATAATTATACACTTTTTAACTATTCATCACACCCCCAACTAGCTTATTGCTAGTCCCTAGCAATTAAGGTGACGAAAACAAATATTATATTTGATTCAAACCCAATTAATTTAAACCATTTTTGTAAGACGACACGATTGCATTTAGCATATGTAATAAGACTTTAAACCCCTAGGTTGCTCTCAGTGGACAAGTTTTAGTCTCGTGAGAGTTTCCATAGATGATAACCACAAACATCCAAAAATTTAGGCTCAAGATATCTCTTTCATCCACATGCACACTATTCAAGACCAAAATCATGAATTTCATTACCATAACAAAAGAATCAATCAAAATTCAAAATACTAACAACAAATAAAGATATCCCAAAGTATCCAAAATTCAGAGTGTAAAATTTTTTAACCAACATAAACATATTATCAACCTTAAAGTAAGATGTAACTCAAATTTCTATATAAAACATGCTTTGACTCAAATCTCACCGGATATTATACTCAACAATTAAACCACTCAGAAGATTGCGTAACATTACTCTCATCATATGCGAGTAGAATAATGTAAAACAAAAGCAAAATTTATTGGATATTAAATTAGTTGAAATACGCTCATAAGAAAGAATAAATAAATAGTCTCGTGGAAGGAATGCCAAATACTGAGAATTAAAATTCATACATTATTAACTATCCATCATGTCCATATCCAAACCATACCATTTCCAAGATCAAATAGGACTTTTATTTGGTTGTAATGTAAAGGTAAAGATAAATTATAAAAAAATGAAAAGGTAAAAAGGAGTTGAAAACTGAATTTTCAAGAACAATGGAGATAATAATCATAGCACAATTTAGGAGATTATTGCAGATAGTTCATTTTTCCAAACTGCTTAAAAAATTCATCTTTTTGTTGTGCTTTTTAATAAGCACACTCCATATACTTCAATTTTCCCCAGCTTCATTTTTTTTTTTTTTTTTTGTTGGAATTCTTCTTTGTACTTCACCCCTGTTCTGCTTCTCCTGTTATATGTACTTGTCTTTTTGCATATCAAATTCCAAGACAACTCAACACAAATTGGATGTAGGGTTTAACAAAGAATGGCTAATATAGGCCTAAATGGGCTTCAAGGGTTAATGTAAGAAAGAAAAATAAAAGGCTCTAAGAAACAAAGATGGCCTAAAATCATATCTTAAAAATTGGTATCGTCCTCCAATTTTCATGGTCTCAAGGAAATATAAGTGTGGCAACAAATGAATATATTCTCAACATTTAACCAAAACAAAGAATAATGAGACTACACAACAAATTATTGCACTTTCAAAGAAAATTTAAGAGTAAATGTATAATAACCCTCCAAAGAAAAGAATGGCTTGAAGCTCACAGGGTTAAAAGTCTCCACTATCATTCTTCAAGATCTTTAAGTCACATCCACTTATCAACTAAAGATTGTATTCATGTGGCTAAAGTGCAGTGCAAAGGTTCTAAATATGCACATATGGGATACTTTAACAATGAAGATAGCATAATAAATTTCAACACAATTCTTAAGCCAAGACAACAAAAATATCACAATTAAGCTCAATCACTGCAATGCATAGACAAGAGATAACAATGACTATTTTTTTTTTTTTTCGAAGGACAAAGAAAAAAAATCAAAAGTTTGTAATGAGTAGCTCATTGCAATCAACACAAAATGATAATTATTAAATGATGAATCATGTTTGTTTTTCTTGCAATGGGTTAGCAAAAAAATAAAAAATAAAAAACAAATAAATAAACAAACAAAACAAAACAAAACAAAACAAAGGAAGGAAATGCAAAATGAAAAAGAAAACTGAATCCTAGTTTTTTCACAGATCCTAATAAATTAGATCCCCAAGTTCCATGGTCTTATCTTCAGATGGAAAATTTTCTAAAAATGGTTTTAAACGTTGCTCATTCACTTTAAAAACATTACCATTTTTTGGGTTTTCAATTTCGACAGCTCCATGGGGAAAAATAGTTTTAACAATGAAAGGACTAGTCCATCTAGACCTTAGTTTACCGGGACAGAAATGTAATCTAGAATTATACAAAAGAACTTTTTGTGAAGGTTCAAAATTTTTCCAAAGAATACGCTTTTCATGAAACACCTTCACTCTTTATTTGTAAATCTAGAATTCTCATAAGCATCTCTTTGGATTTCTTCTAACTCATTCATGTGCAATTTTCTTAGTGAGCCAAAAATATCACAATTAAAATTGAATGTCTTTATAGCCCAATATGTCTTATGTTCCAATTCCACTGGCAAGTGACAAGCTTTCCCATAGACAAGTCTATATGGTGACATGCCAAGCGGGGTTTTATAAGCTGTACGGTATGCCCAAAGTGCATTGGTTAGTCGCAAGGACCAATCTTTGCAATTCGAGTTAATTGTTTTTTCCAAAATATTTTATTCCCTCAATTAACAAGTTCAACTTGACCACTTGTTTGTGGGTGATAAGGGGTTGCAACTTTATAAGTAATAAAATATTTTTTCATCAAAACTTCGAAAGATCGATTGCAAAAATGCAAACCCCCATCACTTATAATGGCTCAAGGAATTCCAAACCTTGAAAAAATATTTTCTTTTAAAAATTTTAAAACAATTCAATGATCATTACGCCTGTAAGGAATTGCCTTAACCCATTTGGAAACATAATCAACAGCAACTAAGATATAAAGATATCCAAAAGATGGAGGAAAAGCTCTCATAAAATCAATGCCCCATGTAGACACCCCATTTTTGACCGCCCTTATTACTTGGGTGCCACCGATTGATCACCCGATGAATTTATATGCTTGTCCAAAGGCTCGATTTCCTCAGCAGGAAACCTCAGTTTTGATCCTCAAAAACCTACAAACTTTGTGCCTTGTTTTTTGGACCAAAATAGTAGTTTTTCAAGCTTGACCATCTAAGGACTTGCATACCCACTAGTGGCCTACCGCCTACCATTAGTGGCCGGCCGCTTTGTGTAAAAATTCAAATCTTTTTGCCAACTATGTCAGCTGTCTTCCCAGATGCATGCACTGCACCAGTTGTGTCTGTATGGATAGTTTTGATATAGTCTCATATATTTCCATATATAGATGACTCTCTCTAAAAAATTAGGGTTAGAAAATTTTATGGAGCAAATATTTGTCTCTCTACATTTCTCTCTTTGCAACTTCTATACCCTTTGCCTAGACACTCTAAACCAAAACCTTGAGGGTTCTTTACTGAGGTGTTTGAGCTTGCATTTTAGCTCTTGAGGGTGTGAAATTAGTGGCTTGTGAACAAAAGGATCATTCTTCTTCAAGAGGTATATATCCTAGCTCTTTTGCACTACTTCTTTCCTACATTGTCTTACTGTTTTTTGGACTTTTTTTTTTTTTTTTTTTTTAACCTGTGTTTATGGGCTGAAACTTGTGGTTTAAGGCCATTAAAGGTAGAGGGGTTGACCACCCTTCTTTGAAACTTGCTTCCTAGGCCTTTACCCTTGTGTTTTCCACCTTTTCATTACCTCTTTTTGAGCTTTTTATCACTGAATTTCAGAGGTTTTTCAAATTCTAAAATATGGTTTTGAAGTTCCAAAAATGGAGGGTTAGCCTCCCCTCCTTTGGCTTGTTTACTAGCTTAATTGCTCCATTATTTTAGCTTGTTTTTGTAGGTGTTTTTACCTTAATTTCAATGCTACTTTAGCCTATTTTAGGACCGTTTTAAGTTGTTTATGTCATTTATGCTTTGTATTGCATGCTTGTAGTGTAACGGTCCTCACAGGTTTGGTGTTTTAGGAATTAGACACCAACCTATTTGAATTGATAACATTTATTTCAAACTTTTCATACTTGTGTTCATCTTTAATCATCTATATACTTCTCTTATTTCTTGGCTTCTTCCTTGCTTTGAGAGTCATTTCAAATCGATTGTTTGTTTAGGCTTGAGATAGAGATCGTTGTGCTTAATGGTTTAATCTCTTCGAAGGTTCATTACCAATGACATGACATCTCTTTCATGCCTAAAAAAACCCTTTGTTTGACATGTCTTTCCATTAGTGGACTTAACGCTCATTTTGGACTCAAATGACTAATGAATGGAAAGGTAATTAAAAGAGGTATTAAAATTAGAATAAAATTGAGCAAGATAATAAAATGGTTTGGGGTTCAATCGGACGTTAATTGAACCCACTGAGTCTTGAGTTGTTTCATACTTGTTAGTGATGAAAACGGTTCAAGATTCGATGTCAACCGCTTCGCTTAATCAATATCATGATAGGGAGGAGGTTCATGAATCTTTCATTGTGCATTTATTGAAATTGTATCCCTTGGTTCATAAGTCATCACGCAATGAATTTGCACCGATTGATGGCTTGCAAATCGAGCCTACCTCTCATTTGATATACCTGATGATAAGGAAAGGCAAGGTGGACAAACAACCCCTGAGAATGCTCTGTTTGTTTTCTGTTGTAGCAGGAAGAACCCAACATTATTGGCTAGCAGGCCATCTTTATTGTACGACAAGCCACTATTAGTGGGCGGTCGGCCACCATTTCTAGCCTACCGGCCACTTTTTCAACCAGGCAGTACCCTCTTTTTTTTCACAGAGCAGAGCAGAGGTTGAGGTGCAAAACATTGCAGAGGCATTCTATGGAGAGAAATTCATGCACATGCATAAGCCATTTCTTTGCTTCTCGGGACCCGTTAGATTTGTTTTTTTTGTTAATAGTAGTATGCTGTAAGTGAAAATGTAAATTAATTACTTAGTTAGTTCAATTCTCATTTGTAATAATTAGCTAGTGTAGTTAATTTATTTCATTTGGTTTGTAATAGTTAGATAATTAGCTTAATTAGCTAGGACATTTATTCGGACCGTCCTGCCCGAGGGCAAATATGTAATAATGTGTGTGTTTGTCTTCTAACCCTGACTTCTTTCTCCCTTGTCTTTACTTGCTTATGATGGATAGTATATTACATCATGTTTCATTTAGTATTTTCCATGTTTGCATACACTCATCTTGAATATGTGATTTATCATATCTTAGATTGGATCATATACCATGCTAGTAACCGAGCCTATTCAATTGCATCTTCGCATGTGTTGCATTAGTCATTTGCATTATTAGGAGCATGCATCTTTTCTAATTATTTTTATCTTCTTTGGCTTGCCTTGGAGTACTAGGTGAGCATTTATCGCTTTAGCATATCGCATGAGTGTGATTGTTGCCATATCTAGCATAAATACCATGAGGCTAAGTGCTTAAATGATATAACTCTTGAATATCTGTGGATGAAGGCTAATTACTTGAATTGGAATAATTTGATGAATGTGCATATGAGATCACTTTTTTGAGTGGTACATATTCAAAAACATTTTTTAAACAAACATGAAATCAAAGTGTTCCAATTTTGCAAATTAGTCTATACTTGTGTGTGTCTCACAGAGTAATGCTAGCCTAATAATCGAAATAAGAGCATATAATGTAAATAAATATCACATCATGATTAGTAGAAGCCGATCTTTGATCGGGCGAGTGAGGTGCTCAATTCATGACCTTCCTCTCTCGTGCCTAAGTTCCTGAGCCGAGGCACTTTGGTGATGACGGATAAGTGGCATTTCGCATGAGTCTCGAGTGTCCTAAATTTCCCCAAAATATTTAGGTGGCGACTCTGTAATCTGGCAAAGTAGTCAATTTTTGACATTTTTGATTCGAAATCGATTTTCCAAAAGATTTGTCGGATTTGGACTCTTTTGTGTTTATCTATTTCACATTGCACTTGTGAGATCAGATTCAGAACCACGGGAGTTCGAACTATGGGGCTATTGTATCCAAAAGGAGCATGAAAAGCAAGCTACAGTTTCTGGTGACTCCACTGGGGAAAGTAGAGAACTTGACTCGAACTTCACGATGTGAAATTTTATTTACACTTATATGTTCTTTGCATTTGCATTATTGCGCCTAAGTCACTGTGTTTGCCATCTGTTATTCCTGGACAGTTTGTCGGAGGCTTACCCAAAAGCTTGCCAAAAAACTGACTGGTCGTGGGCTCTACCATGTTGGGAACACAACCCTTGGATTTTGACTACCACTGTACCGTTTGATCATCCTTCACTTCTCAGTGTTAGGTGTGAGAGGTATATTAGGTAATCTTGCTGATGTACCCTTTTGACCACTTGGCCTAGTTGCATATAGACAAGCCATAGAAACTGTTCCAAACTAGAAGAGGACGCTCACCCGAATACAAGATTGCGTGAAACTGCTTGATTGAAATAGTAAAACCCTAGTTCATGACAAAACTAGGACAAACTGGCATGTGCTTGTAGACACCCCATTTTTGACCATCCTCAAAACTTGTACGTCATCGTTTGAACACTCGATGATCATCCATGCTCGTGTTCGTTTTGAGTTTCTGAAGGTCTCGACCGTGCGCCTTGCCTTAGAGCCTCTCAACTTGTCTGTTTTGTGCTTGGTTCTGGACCAAGAGCTTGTGGTTTTGTTTCTGAGAGAAGGGGGATGGCTTGTTGGCCTCCCTACAACCCATTGGCGAAGCCTTGTGCTTATCGGCCATGTTTTCTTGTCATCGGCCATAAGTGATGGTTGATCGGCACTCTTTTTGGCCGGTCGGCACCCTTTTTGGCCAGGCGGCCATATATTTTGGCCGAGACCTTTTTTTTTCTGCTTTTACAGATATTTTTCTTCCAGCTGGTGCCAGCTGTTGGTCACTTGGTATATCCTTCATACACGTGTATGGGTGGATTTGAACCAAGCTCTAGCTTGCTAAACAAGCTTGGAACTTGTTTTTCTATAAGAAGGGAGGCCTCTCTCCCTTTCCAGAGGTTCTGAGATTGGATACAAGATATATATATATCTCTATATTTCTTCCTCTCTCTCTATATTTGTGTGAGTTTGTGCCTTAAAGTGTGTTTTGTCTTCACTTTTGCACTACAACACCTAGCAACACACCACCATCTTTGAGCTGAGATTCTTGGGAGTGTTATTTGAGCTCTAAAAGTTGGTTTTGCCTCAGAAGCTGCTGGTTTCAAAATTGTGCTTCAACGGTGAGTGTATTCCCCTTTTAAGCCTTTGTTTGTATACCATATTGGCCATCCTTGCATATTGTTTTAGGCTTTGCTTTTAACTAATAAAAGTCTTTTTTTTGAAGTGCTTAACATGTTTGTTTGAGGCCTCTTTGGTGTTAGGGGTGGTCTACCCCCTTTAGAGCCTTGTTTGGCTTTGTTTTGTATTATCTCTTTGAGCCTTTGTGATCACCTTTATTTGGCCTTTCTACCACTGAATTCCAGAGGAATTTCAGTGGTGGAAAGTGTGTTTTGAGGCCTCAAATAGGAGCGGGTTGTCTCCCCTCCTCTTCTCTTGAACGCTTGTGTTGATGGCTCACCAAGTTGGCATGTTTTTATACCTCTTTGTGGCTCTATTTCAGCATGTATTAAGCCTTGTTTTGCCATGATATAACACTTTTTTTGATTGGTTTGATCATATCATGCATGCTCCTTGCACTTGTAGTGCAAATCCATTCACTAGCCTAACATGCATCATGTGTTTAGACCATCATTCTAGCATGTTTTGGCTTAACTCCAAGAAGGTTTTGTCCATGTTTTAGCATGCTTAGGCCCTGATTTAAGTGTTTTGGGTCATGCATGCATTGTTTTGTATAGCCATGGTTCAATCTAGCTCACTAGCTTTGTGTATTGAGTCCACTAGCATGCATTGCTTGGACTATTTTCAAGATTTGACATCATTTTATGTGTGATTTCAGAGCATGTTTCATTGCCATGCATTCACATCTTTCACTCTTTCAATGCGTTGGAGAGTTTGTGCTTTTTGCCTTAAACATGAGCCATTGTATATGCCTTCATGCCTAAGCTTGTGAGCTATCATTTTAGTGTGTTTTGGAAGTTATTTTGCCATGATATAACTCTGATTTTTGTTGGCGAAGCCATCCCATGCTTGGTCTTAGTAGGTGTAGTGTAATCCTCCCTTCGGGCCTTGCATATCTCATGCTTCATGCTCACCATGCTAGTTTATTTTGGCTTTCTTCCATACATGTTTTAGCATCATTTTGACATGCTCTAGGACTGTTTTAGGTTGTATTTGCCATATGCTTCATGTATTGCATAGCTATAGTGCAAGTACCTATGCTAGTTTCAAGCTTTGAGCCCTCTCGCATGCCATACTTGTATTGTTTGAGTGGTTTGACACCATTCCATACATGATTTCAGAGCTTATAGTGTTGTCACATGTCCATGCTTTTCACTCTTTAAATGCTCTTGAGAGTTGCATCTTTATGCCTTAATTCTTGAGCCAATTGGCATGCATGTTTGTCTTCCCTTTTCATGCTTTTCATGCCATCATTTCAGCACTAATGGCCACTGTTTTGGACATGATCGAGGTCTGTCCATATCTGGTTTAAGTCCATCTTGCATGTTGTTTTCCATTGCATGGTTGTTTGCATATTGTTGCACGCTTATGTTGCTTACATATTGTTGTTGCATTGTGTTTGTATGGTTGTTGCATTGCATTGTGTTTGGGTTGGGCGTCAATCCAAACACGGGGAACGACGGGCGTTTCATACTTGAAGTGATGAAACGCACCTCATTCCTTAGGTCACCGACACCTTTGACCATGCATGATAAGGCGGAGGTTCATTGAGTCTTATGTGATAATTGTGTGCATTCATTGTCATTGATTTGTATAACTCGGTCTCTTTGGCCATCATGCATTGAGATGCGTGATTGATGGCTCGAGAGTCAAGCACTACACTCTTTTGAGCCTTAGACATGATAAGGAGTGTGGTTGCATACACATTTTCTTGCAAATACATTGCCATGCCTCTGTTAGTGCTCTGTTGCAGAAAAAGGGAGAATTTGCAGGAAGCAGTGGCCGATCGACCAATTAGTCTGCCGATCAGCTATAAAATTTGGCCGATAGCCGTAAGCTCTGGCCGATGGCCACTCCTTTTGGCCAATGACCTCTCAGCATGTCCATGAGGTGGATCAGAAGTACTTTGGAGGTTGGCACAGTTTTCAGAGGTCTAAAACAGTGCAAACAGAGGCATCATAAGGCACGGTAGTGGATTTCCGGGAGGACGCGACCAAGCATGCATCATTCATCATTCCGAGGCAGAGTTGTGGCAGCCTATTTAGTTTCTTACTTAGTTGGTTTTGTAACTTAATTAATTTGTTTAATTAGTTAAGAGTTTTGTAATAATTAAATAGCTAGGATAGTTAGTTAATTAGTTGGTTTGTATTATTCATTCGGACCCTTCTCCGAGAGGGCAATGTTGTAAATAAGTGTGAGTGTGTGTGATGCATGTCTTCTAACCCCCATTTCTTTCTCCCTTTTACTTATCTGCTTTCAGTGGTTAGTTTTAGGGCATGTTTCAATTAGCATCCTTATCCTCGCATGTTTGCATCATTCATCTGTTTTGCATGCACGGGGCTCGAGGCATCATACTAACTGCATCGTATTTCAATTCCTATTTGAATACATGTTATCTAGTTGCATTCACATGACATCTTAGAATAGCCGAGCCTATCTTAGTTTCATTTTTGCATGTGTTGCATTGGGCATCTTGACATAGCTAGGATCATGCATTGATTACTAATTAGCTTCTTTTTTGGCTCGGAGTACACTGTGAGTGTTTATGCTTTAGCATCCTTGCATGAGTGTGAGTGTTGCCATGATAGCATGCTTACCATGAGGCTAACTGCTTAAGTGTTTAACTGCATGAATGCCTGTGGATGAAGGCTTCATTGCTTGAATTGGGACAATTCATCAAAATGCGAGTTTTAAGCCCACTTGAAGTGACAAATCACCATGTTTTCTTAAGCCCACTTGAGGGTGGCAAATCCATGACTTAGCCTACTTGCGAGTAGCATTTTCAAACCATTTTCAAACAAACAAACATGAGATGTTTTGTTTTAACTTGAGTGATCTAGTCTATACTTGTGTGCTGTGCGCATCACGCAGTAAGATTAGCTAATAAACCGGAATAAGAACACATGTTTTCAAAGATAATATATCATGTTAGTAAAGACCGATCTTTGATCGGGCGTGCGAGGGTGCTCATTGCATGACCTTCCCCTCTCGTAACCAAGTTCCCGAGCTGAGGCAACTTTGGTGATGACAGACACGTGGCCTTAGGCACGAGTCAAGATTTCCTAAATTTCCCCAAAATAAAACATTCAGGTGGCGGCTCTGTATCTAGCAAAGCAGTCCATGTTTGGCACTTCTTTATTAAAATCAGTTTTCCAAAACAATTTGCCGGATTTGGACTTTTTGGTGATTTATCAGTCTCACATTACACTTTGTGAGATTAGATTTAGAACCGTGACACGAGTCCGAATTGTAGTAGCTAAGAACAAACAATTCGCGCCCTCGCACGCGGGGCGGTCTACAGTGCTTTACAGTGAAACTGTACAGGAATGTGCATATCAATTGTAAAGTTGGTATTTGTTTTGGGGCAGAATTCAGTGTGGAGTATAGTCCTACAGCTTTGATCATGTCTGTGTTGATAATATCTTAGCTAAGGTGCTATGCAGTTTCTGATTATTGCTCCTTTACTTTATTTCTTTTGCTAGGTAGTTAAAAATCATAGACCCGAGTCGGAAGACTTTGCAAAGTCGAGGATCTTGTTCAGGGACAACCCATGTTTACCTCGCTCTCACCGGTACAAGACGAAGGAGAATTTGACAGAGTTCGCCAGTCCAATTCTTAGAGCAATCACCTCTTAGCTTGCCCGCGTTCAGTCTAGTTCAAGAACAGTCAGCTGCTTCCAGCTCAGCTTAAGAAAGGTCACCTATTCCAATGGCACAATATCCCCCTGACCAATATGGAGGAACTGATACTCTAACTGTAACAAACAATTGGGACCCTATAGCATGATGTCGCCCGTCGGGTAGAGGTTACAGCCTATCAGACCGAGGTCATAACCAGGCTACAACAGTAGCTACTACAGACAATCGTGGCCTCTGTATGCCGTGTATCCACCACAACTATCCCAGCACCCAGAGCCACTGCTAATACTACCAATGTTCAAGAAAACCAGGGTAACCCAGCAGAACCAATCCCAACATAAGCTTCCAAAGCCACGGTTTATTAGATCGAGGCTCCATTCGAGTTCGAAGTTGACCCAACTGCACTCAAGGTTAACAAACTGGAGAAACTGTTCAAAAGAGCATAAGGGGTTAACTCCATCACAGACATAGAGGATAGATAGACTAATTCTGTGATTACATTGCCGAATTGGTTTAAAATGCCACACATTGATTTTGACGGTTTCGGGGATCTGATGGTTCACTTACAACTTGTGGGAGCCGGATAATTAGAATAATCAGAATCGTACTCTAGAAGACAGATATTACACAACTCTACCCTGCACGATAGGGATGCCGAATAAAATGGATAGGCCGAATAGATACTGAACTATGGATCCGAGTAAATAAGAGGATAATGAATGACAAATGGGCCTTGCCATGAGGCCCAGAAAATAGGTATAAATAAAGGAACGATAGACTAAGAAAGAGGGGTGAGAATTACTATGCTTAACTTAGAACATAAGTATTCTTGAGTGTAGAGACTAACTTATCTGTCAGAGTGCTAATTTGGCGCCCCCGACCAGTGTGTTTATCCCATTTCAGGTGACTATCAGCAGATCTCTTGCGCTCCCCAGGATCAGAAGAGTATTTTCAAACCACTTCTCCACAATTGGCGCCGTCTGTGGGAACACTCAAGCACATCCATGGCGAGCGTGATGGAAGACCCTCCAACAGTCACGGTCGACCCTATACCACAAGATGAAACCACTCCAACAAACTTGCTTGGAACAGAGACTATCGCCGCAAGACGTGCCTTGAATTTCGCCTCATCCTCGGCTTCGGAGCACGAGACAATGCAGGCGATCATGAACAGAGGTTGGAGAACATGATCACTGAAAACGAACGTCTTCGTGAAGATTTGGCCTTGGAAATGGCGAAGTCCAAGAAAGCTGCGCACCCAAACCCAGAACGATCTCCGAAGGCAGGTGGTCAACAACCTCTAGCACGACAAGACACTGATAGTGACTCCGATTCATCATCCCCAGAGCCCAGGAAGAAAGGATGACGTGAAGCCACTAGTTCTTCTAAAGAAAGTCCCTGTACAATGCACAAGCGAAAAAGGAACAGTTCGAACGAAGACCAACACGATCCCTTCGTACGGCGGATTGCAAAGGCTGCGCTACCTAAGAAATTCAAAGCACCGTCGTTCACCTTGTACGACGGCAAATCAGATCCCACCGACCACATCCGCCACTACAAGCAGGCCATGACTTTGCATGTAGACGACGAGGCCCTCATGAGCCGAATATTTCCTAGCAGTTTGCGACCATTGGCGGTGAGGTGGTATTATAAATTGGAGCCGGCTTCAATTAAAACCTTCCACCACCTATAGAAATCCTTCAGGGCCAGATTCATCACCAACGAAGTCCAGCCGAAGCAAGCCAACTCTCTGGGCAATGCAAATCCTTTGAGGAGAAACACTAAGAGCTTATTCAGCGCGATATTAGGAATGCTTTAATCTTGTTGATGATGCTTGCAATGACTCCATGGCCATCACCGCCTTCAAAATGGGATTACACCCAGATAGTGCCCTCCGCAGTTCATTGACTAGAAGACCTCCCAAGACAGTTTGGGGGTTGATGAAGAAAGTAGAGGAATACTGCAAAGTGGAAGATGACGCCTTCAGGGTTAAAGCCGGACACGTGGCCAACAAAACAGCTCCTCTCGAAATCGCTCAGCCAATAAGTTCAGCACCACCTCAGAGCCCTGAACCACGACAATGAGCTAAACGAGACAAGAGACAGGATTCTCGCCGATCTAGTGATCAATGCTCACACCAAGCAAATGAGCAACTGCAGGTCGATAACAGGCGCACAAAGTGCACTGACAAGAAATATACGGAGCTGTTAGAGCCAATCAGTTCGATTATGTTCAAAATCCAACATCTTCCGTTCTTCAAATGGTCGTCCAAGATGGTGGGACCTCCTGACACGAGAAGGTAGGACAGGTATTGTGAATATCACAAAGATCACGGTCATGACACAGACAGTTGCTATGCCTTGAAAGATCACCTTGAGAAATTGGTGCAAGATGGTCGGCTCCAGCAACACGTCCGGAAGAGCACAATCAAAACTGTCGCCCTTCGGCAAGAGTCACCTCCCCTCGGCGTTATACATATGATATACAGCCTTCCATCGCCACGTACCATATACGCAATTCATTCAGCCCCCTAGAAGCAATGCACGTAAACGAAACAACCCCATGAAGCTCCGAGCATTACCTTCGACGATTCCGATCTTATTGGCATAACGCTCCCCCATATTGATCCATTGGTCATTGAACTACACGTGAACAGATTTACCGTTGAACGTGTCCTCATAGACTAGGGGAGCACTTCAGAGGTCATGTATTATGAGACCTTCATCAAACTCGGCTTCAACAAATTAGACCTGTCTCTGGCTCGCCATCTATTATTCGGCTTCAACGCGAATCCTAAGTACCCGTTGGGGAAAATCATGTTACCCGTTTGGGCGGGCTCCCAAACAGTGGATGTAGAATTCTTGGTTGTGAAGCTCCCTTCGCCGTATAACCTCATCATGGGGCGAACTTGGTTGCATACTATTCAGGCCGTGCCAAGCACCTATCATCAGCTGCTACGCTTCCCGACCAAACACGGCGTTGAGCAAATTCGGGGTTCCCGGCAATCCACACAAACATCCTATCTCCTTTCTGAAAAGACACCAATGGAGACGCAAGTCAACTCCGTGGAAGTGTCGAATCATGACAATCTCGATGACGACGGACGGCTCCCTAACGAAAAGTCACGGAAGCTCTAGGCGATACCACCAGCAGCTTCCCAAGACGAATGCCTAACGCGTCCAGCTACGCTACTGCGCCCTGGGAAAGTTCCCCCTAAAGGTATTTCTGGATAATAGGAGGCCGATTGATGGAAAATTAGGCACGCGACCCTGCTCCTAACGCACTTGCGCAAATTCTATCATCAGACCCAACCTGTGGGGAATGATATTGGTTCTGAACGGCTCATCATGTACACTTTCCACTTCTGTAATGCAAAGATTTCTATTTACCCATTGTGCAATCCAGTTTAAGTGTTCCAAATAGTCTCTGGATTCAGAGCCCCATCGGCGCATGACGTCTTTGGGCTAATAAAGCCTCCGGATTCGGAGCGCCCTTCATAGATATCACGATTGGCCAAACAAAGTCTCCGAATTCGGAGCCCCATCGGCGCATGACGTCTTTGGGCCGATAAAGCCTCCGGATTCAGAGCACCCTTCGTGGATATCACGATTGGCCAAACAAAATCTCCGAATTCGGAGCCTCATCGGCGCATGACGTCTTTGGGTCGATAAAGACTCCGGATTCGGAGCACCCTTCGTGGATATCATGATTGGCTAAATAGTCTCCGAATTCGGAGCCCCATCGGCGCATGATGTCTTTGGGCCAATAAAGCCTCCGGATTCGGAGCCCTATCGGTGCATGACGTCTTTAGGCCGATAAAGCCTCCAAATTCAGCTGACTGAATAGTGCCACCGAGCGACGCCCAAGGGCCAAGTAATATTCTGAATTTGGAGCGCCCTCCAGAATGAAAACATTTACACATCGAAGCAGGGACATTTTAGAATAAGATACTTAATTCAGCATACAAAAATTCAAAATAAGACAAAAATTCAACTACATGAACAATACAAAACGTTCCAGCATTCAAAATAAGATGCTTAATTCAGCATACAAAAATTCAGAATGAAATAAACTTTTATAATGAAACATTTTATTCGATCAAACAGTAATTACAAAAAATGCAATCCGCGTTCACAGTATTACAATGTCTATACGGTGTCGCGTTGGTACAAGTGACAGCCTCGAATCAACGCCCGCTGATCAGAGAGCACCCACAACTTGAAATGCTTTGATCTGATAGGGCTTGAATCCACGATTTGGAACGACAATACAGTCACCCTTCAGGCGGGGACCTTTGACACCATAGACAATGTCAAGGCCAAGATTCAAGACAAGAAAGGAATTCCCCACGACAGCAATAATGCTCAACGGTCGCGGCGCTACGTCGGCCTCATTTCTTGGTAGTGATTGCAAAGAGCTTCGCCTTTACTGTTTTTCCCTTCGAGGTGATCTGCTTTGACGACCTAGAGGCTGACATTTTTCCGTTTTTTCAACGACCTACCTCCCATGTGAATGGGTTCTCTGCTGCGATTCATTGCAATGTCAAGCTCAGCCAGAGTCCGAGCTTCTTCTCCGCTGCAGAAGAAAAACTCCATTTGACATTCACACTCATCTAACCGCACACAACAAAATCGTTTTAAATCGAGTTTGAGCACAGTAAGCGAAGTCACTAGAGCGAAAAGTCCAAGGTGATTTATTTCTAAAATCCTTGCAGTGGCCCCAAGGCGATTTCATTACCATTGAATTCCAAAAGACGGACGCTGAGTGATGTTGGCCGTAGCCACTCATGTATCAACCTTTGGCCTTTTGGTTTTTGAAGTTAAAATGGCCTAATTATATAAACGACAATTATAGATGGGCTGACTGTCTTCGGATTCGGTGCACCTTGTGTATGGCACCTTTGGGCCGGATAGGTTTCCGAATTCGAAACCTCATCGACACAATTGACCTTGCATGACACGCCAAAAATATATTTAGCAAAGAATGCCCACGACAGGTTGGCATGTAACCGTTCGGAATTAAAGCGCCTAGTTGATTCGAGCCGGACAATGTTTATACAATGAAACGCATGCAGACACGTGAGTATTGAATGAAATTTACAAGGAAACATTTAAAATAGAACGTTTTATTCAAACAGGCAATAATTACATAGTTATGAACGGGATCCGCGTTCGAACGTTACATTGATTATTTCTATACGGCGTCACCCTCATCCTCACTCTGCTCGACTTCCAAGGTAGAAAACGGAAAATGGTTACGTTGGTACAGTGGTAATACCGAATTGATCTCTGCTGCTCGGAGAGCTTCCTCGGCCTGAAGCGCCTTAATCCAACCGTGCTTAAATCCATGATTTTTGCATCGGCAAACTTCCTCGGTGAGCTTCTCCTTGGTCTTCTGTATCCTTACTTTCCGACCAACGTGGAAGCCTTTTTCATAGGCCCTCCCCTTCGCGGATTCCATCGCAAACATGCTCGCCGTATCGCGATCAGCGAGCATGGTACTGATAAGCCGCTGAGTGACCCTTTCTTCCACGATTGGGTTAGCCTGTCCGGCGGATGGTGCTTGAACGGCCTTGACCTTCCTTAGCTCACGCTCGGCCGCTTCCATGCGAGCCTCCAAACTTCGGATGCGTTCATCCCTTTTTTCTATTTCTCGGCGGGAAGCACGGAGACACATGCCGATTTCGTAGGCGGTATAAAGCCCCTTCACCGCACCGTGAATGCCTTCACGAAACACTTCGAAGTCCTGTCGACCTACCATCGACTGCTAGACTTCGGGAGGAAAAATCTGTTGAGCAAATTCGACTGCCACACCTGAATCTCGAACAATCGAGTCCGCTTCTGTCATGGGCCTATTCTCCACAAAGACTGCAAAACTCAATGGGCGTGGGTTCTCATCGGGCTCCCTTCCAGAACGGGGTTGCGGGGATTAGCCCTGTGGCTCCTTGTCCCTCCTGGGCGACCTACTTCGACGATGAGGAGATTGACGCCTCTTCCAATCCCTCGAAATCCTACCTCCTGAGCGCGAAGGTCCGCCACTTCGATTCATGTCTCCTCCCAGCTCAGCTAGCATCCTCGTTTCCCCTTTGCTGTTAAAGAAGAGTCTATTCGACATTTGCGCTTGTTCATACTTCGTCTAAGACCTGGAGTGAGTTACTCACTGAGCACTTAAATATGACCTTTATTCATTGATTCCCTACGAGGGCAACGCCTCCAAGGCAATCTCATTAATATCGAAACCTCAACAGCCCGAGGCTGACTGAGTCGTACCCCATCAAATACTGATATAGGTAGTCTTAACTTCCACAAGGGCAGATTCAGCAATATTGTACTAGTCGTCGTTTCAAATTCATGAAGCAGCTAGGACAAAGGCAGATTCATCAAGCTATTCGGCTTGAGTGCCACAGCCGCTTCACGAATACGCTAGGACAGATTCATCAATCTATTCGGCTTGAGTGCCGCAGCTGCGTCATAAATACACTCAACAATATTGTACTAGTCGGCGTTTCAAATTCATGAAGCAACTGGGGTAAGGGCAGATTCATCAATCTATTCGGCTTGAGTGCCACAACCGCTTCATGAATCAATTTATTAGTCCTGTTCAGCACAAAGAATCGATTTGTTTGGATAAATTGAGATTAAGCTAATATAATGGCCAAGATTACACTGTTATCCAAAGTAGTGGAAGGCAAAACCCTTCATTAAATATCAAAAACTGCATACAAGTAACAGTGAAACGGGAAGGAAAGTTTCATTAATAAATTGAGCTCGGATAGTAACTAATTTATACATGAAAATTACCTTGAATCCACTAAACAAAAACGTACATTGAAATTAAAGATACCAAATAAAACTAGAATGTCTCCTAGATCAATCCTCGGGATCAGACTCAAGTGGCTCAACGTCTACTTGCTCATATGGAATTGGCAAGGCCAATGTAACTCCAGCAGCAGCAAGGGCTTTGAGCCACCCATGTTTGAATCCCCAATTCTCAAATTTGGGGACCTCATCTACGTATTCCTTCAAGGTGGCGCTCTTCCTAGCTTCGAGCGCCGTAGAAGCTACAGATTCGGCCTTTTTCTTGGCCGCTTTCAATTCTTCTAATTCGGCCTCTGCCTTGGAAAGCGCCTCCTAGGCTAACTTGAGTGACTCCTGGCTCGCATTCGCCCTATCCTCGGCTTCGGATCTGAGCGGGTCAACAGTCTGAGCCCTCTCCCTTTCAGCTTCGGCTTGAGCACTTTCCATTGCGGCCCTCATCGCCTCAAACTCGGCCCTGCTTCTTTCACTTATAGCTTCAAACTTTAAGCGGCCAATTCTTTCAATGGCATCATGCTGCTGGCGGCCTAGTTCGGCTATCCTTCCAACCGTCTGCAAAACAAGTTCGGATCACCAAATCAAGCAACATTATATGCAAATCAAACCAAACGAGAAAAATATCGTATACATACCAGAAAGGTCGATTGGGCAGCGAACGCTATAGCTACCAAATCCAGCTCTTCTCGAAAGGTGGCCTTGTCAACCGGTAGCGAAACCAAGGGGGCCAAGCTCAACGCCACGGCTGGATCCTTCATGGAAGATGCATCAGAGGGGATTGGTGTGTCTTTGATCTTCGGTTGAACAATGAAGCGGACAACCACGTCGGATTCCTCTAAGTGAGGCTGTTTGTCAGCAGGGCTATCATCTGAGCCAGCCTCTCCCTCGACGGAACATTTTTCGCCCCGCCCCTCTAAAACCAGCCGTTCTTTCGTAACTTGTTGTTCGGCCCCATCCGTCTCGACCATAACGACTTGCGCCGTCTCTTCCCCAATAACCGGTTGAAAAGATTCAACCGAGGTAAGCTCAGAACGAGCGGCCTCGGCTTTCTTTCGAGCGGCCATTCACTCGGCATTTCTCTTTCTCACCATCTGCGTGAGATTCTCCCTAGCCATGCCTTCTGAAAAAGTGCCGGGAAGGTCTCCCAAGTTTGTAAAAATATCTCCGAAGGAAAACTCCGCCCGACCCGAAGTAGATGGTGAGTTAGGCTGGTTGAGACTGGCTGCCTCAAACGCTGATTTCAGAGCTTCATCGACCTTTTCGGCCTCGACGACGAACTCCCTTGTTAATTCGGCATCTACCTCAACAACCGGCTCTAAGCCTTGCTCCGAATCAGAAGCTTTGAGACCAATTTGCCTAAGGGTCTTGAAACTGGGGAAGACAAGAGCCGTAATGTGTTGTTCGCCGGTTGGGATCAGGATGCCGTTTATGGCCGAGAACATAGTATAGGTAGGCTCATACTGTAGGAGAATATGGGCATCCCTCCCTTGCTTCTGTACATTTGGACGACCAAAGTACTTTAGTGCAGTTTTAATTTTTGCAAGGGCTGCGTCGTCAGCCGAAGTCAAAATCCTCTTCAACTTATTGCTTGCAAGAACAAAGGGTAAGGTTTAGAGAAAAAAGCCGCATATAAGAAAGATCGACAAACAAGGAGCTACACGGCAACCTGGTTCACCCCTCTGTCTTGGAATAGGGTCTAGGCGATCTTCACCTTCGCTGAACTCCCAGTTGCCTCGAACATTGACCATTACATCGTCAACTCATTTGCCAGAGCTGGCGAGCATCGTTACCAAGTGATGGTCGGTGTCCTTGGCCTTGAGAAAGTAGCGCTCGAGCCGACCGGAGGATTTGGCTAAAGCATAGCAGTGCCGAATCACCGGAATGCCAAGGTTGATCCTGAGACGCCGGTTCAACTTTACGATTCCCGTTACGATTCGAAAAAAATTCACATTGGGTTGCGAAGGAATCAGACTCCAATAACGGAGGACGGCCCTGAGAAATGGGTGTAGGGGAAAACGAACTCCGCCCTTCGCAATAGATAGAAGAGGAAAGACGATTGTATTTTGGTCGTCCCTCTCCATATCAAGGGTATTGTCCGTTACCAGAGAAAGATGGACATCCTCAGGGATTGAAAAATGTCTTCGGAACCCAGAAATTCAACCCTCGGAAAGGAGGTCTTTCAAATGCTTGGCCATTCTAGTAAGAACCCAATGATATTCTAAATCAAAAATAAAAGTGGAAAATAGGATTGCAAGGAGAAGAGAAGAAAACTTACGAAAGGCAAAGGAGACAAGGAGAGAACGGATAGGAGTTGCAGAAAATGTGTCGAAGAAGAGATACCGACTGGCAGTCTAGGAAGTTCAAATATTCGAAAAACCATGGTTTCGAAGGGACTTGAGTTTCAAATCGTAATAAATGCGAAGGAAGCACGAATGGGGCGGGCGAGCGTTACAGTAACCAAAAAACACGTACGCATTCTGACACACATTGAGAAGAGGAATAACCGCCGAATTTTTGACTTCTAGCCAAACATGCCGACTAACTGATGCTAGCGAGGTGTTTGGGGGGCAATTGTAGGAGCCAGATAATTGAAATAATCAGAAGCGTACTCTAGAAGACAGATATTACACGACTCTACCCTGCACGATAGGGATGCCAAATAAAATGGATAGGCCGAATAGATACTGAACTATGGAGCCGAGTAAATAAGAGGACAATGAATGACAAGTGGGCCTTGCCATGAGGCCTAGAAAACAGGTATAAATAAAGGAACAACAGACTAAGAAAGAGGAGTGAGAATTACTATGCTTAACTTAGGACACAAGTATTCTCGAGTGTAGAGACTGACTTATCTGTCGGAGTGCTAATTCTGGCGCCCCCGACTGGAGTGTTTATCCCATTTCAGGTGACTATCAACGGATCTCAAGCGCTCCCTAGGATGAGAAGAGTATTTTCAAACCACTTCTCCACACAACTATTTTTTGATATCTTGCGACCGATGGGCTTAACTAGACCATAGAAGTTGTCTCTCTTTGGTCACACCATGTCGGGTATAGCGGCCATTTGGTATGCTAAGCTGGAAGATTCCGTCAAATAGAATTGGGAAGAGATGGCCGAAGCCTTCATTGCTCAATACTCTTACAATACGCAGATTGAGGTCACAACTCATGATCTCGAGGCAACACGTCGAGAGCCAAATGAGGGTTTCTCTAAGTTTGTGACAAGGTGGAGGGCTAAAGCCTCGATGATGACCACTCGACCTTCAAAAAAGGATTAGATAAGAATGGTTTTCCGAAATCTACATGGCAGGCTGCTGCAGAAGATGATTGTCTTACCTCTATTTACCTTCACAGAACTTCATGAAATGGGGGTCCAAATCGAACATGCCATGAAGCAGAGGCTTATTGTAGAGGATAAGGAGCCAGCCAAGAGACCATTTGTTCGCAGTTCCAATGCTGCTAGTGGTAGCACAGCTGTGAGGCCATCGGATATAAGTGTTGTCACCACCACAAAAACTGCCGACCCCTTTGCCAATATAGGCCCACAAACATTATCCAACCCTACCCGAAGTCAAGGTAAGACTTTTAACCAACTATACATGACCCTATCCAAAGCTATGCAGGTGCTAGTAAAAAAAAGAGCACCTCAAACCCTTAGAACCTTGTCCACTTCCCAACCCTCTTCTACCCCAGTATAATCCTGCAAAGTGCTGTGCTTTTCACCAGCAGCGCGGTCATGACACCGACTAGTGCTTTCGATTGCATCATGAGATTCAGGATCTCATTGACAACAAGGTGATCACTCCATCTCAGAAACCAAATGTAACCACAAACCCACTCCCAGCCCATAATCAAGTCCTTCCACCCTGAAACCTTGACCTCATCCATAAACTGGCCACCTCTTATGACCCCCAGCATATACATTACCCCCTCTCACCTACCAAAATCAGCATTGTTCATTCTTGAGGGCACATACTTGTGCATGATGGACATGTCTAACCTACAACTTGAGCTTTCTATATCAGTGCTGACAACATCCACCGTAGAGGAGGTTTTGACCTCAGAGGAAGGTAGTAGTATGTTGTCGAAGTGTCCTCGGGATTTATCTAGAGAGGGTGCATGACTCGAGTGGCTATATTGTGCCAACCAGTCAAACAAAACCTAAATTGGTGCTACCAATCTCGACATACATCAATGTGGTCAGGGAGGATGGCCTGAGCCAAGGGTTGGATGATTTGGCAGACCTCGAAGAGGATTTGGACAACTTGCAGTTCTTTGATGAGCATGATCAGGGAGATGTACAGATCGAGTTGTTTGACCTGAATGGATCGACTGACAACACCGGATGGTTGAGTGATGAACCAAACAAGAAAGAAGAAACTGGGATGAATCCAGAAGGAAAGGAAGTAGAGGCAGCTGCAGTGGCTGGAAAGGCTGATGAGAAAGGAAAATTGCCGGAGGGCACATGTGCGAAAAACCCAGCCTAAGAAGTGGGTGTTGTGAACACTGTAGATAATGAACATGAAAATGCACTGAGGCAGTTTGAAAGAGAAAGAAATGAAGACAGTCGAAAAACTGTAATTACGTGGCACCCTGTAGGGGACACTTATGATGTGAAAATAATTCAAGTGGAGCCTGACTATTTCTTGTTGGCAGCTGATAGCGACAGGTGGAATGACAATGATTTGTGTCTGGCCTGTACCAATGAAGGTTAGGGAGGCTGCCTCTCGAATAATACATGGTATGTTGAGGAGATAGATCATCTTACCCGTAGTGGACGGTATTTTAAGCCACCGCACCTAGATCAAGCAGAGGTGTCTGGAAAGGACAAGGAGGCTGAGAAACAGAAGGAGAAGCAACTAGAAGAGGAGTCAGTGCTGAAATAGCTCAAGAAAATTCAAGCTAATATCTCTATTCGGGGGCTTTTTATGGCTTCACGGGTGCAACGGCAAACAGTATTGTCGGCTATGGACAATGTTAAATTGTCCATTGATACTACGCTTGAGTAACTTGTGGGCTTGGTCTTTCCAGGTGGTGCCAAGCCAACGCTCACTTTCTCCAACAAAGAGCTGCCACCAGAAGGCTCAGCTCACAACAAGCCGTTATATATATTTGTGGTATGCAAGGAGAAGCAAGTGCCGGTGGTGTTGGTAGATACTGGTTCTGCTATTAATGTCTGTCCATCCCATACTGCCTACGTAATTGGCCTTAAACTGGCCGACTTTATCCCCACAGCCCAAGTGATACGGGCGTATGACAATACAAGCAGAGAAGTCATGTGTACAGTTACAGTATGAGTCTAGGTGGGCCCAGCTGAGCAAGAGATCGAGTTTCACATCCTAGATGTACCGGCTACCTTTAACCTATTGTTAGGGAGGCCTTGGTTACATCACGTGAAGACTGTGTCCTCCACCCTCCATCAAATGTTGAAGTATCCTCATGGGGGATGAGTAAGAATTGTTTTTGGAAATTCATTCATCCATCCACCCCCAGAGGTGACTACGCCAGTGCAAGAGATCAATCATGGCGACAATGATGTGTTCCTCTTGGGATTCACTCTGGCTGAAGCTCGTGTAGTGTAGACAATTCTGGCCACAGACGAAGGCATGTATGTCAGTGCCCAATCCATCTACTTCATGAACAAGTTGCGGCATGTTCTAGGAATAGGACTCAGAAAGAGTGAGAAGGGTATTGCAGCATTAGTAGAGGCACCACACAACCTGCATGCCTTTGGATTGGGCTATGTGTCCACCAAAGAGGACTAGATAAGAAAGGGGGAAGAAATTATGGGAAGAGCCAAGGCCAAGAGAGTTGTTTTGTTTGAGCTCGTCCACAAGTCGATCCGGGCGACGCTCAATGGCTGTTTGGTTTGAGAGGGAGAACATTTCTCTTTTTGTGGCTTTCCCGAGCCTTGGGTAAATTCCTCAAAAAAGTGCGTCCCTAGATTTGAGATCTTCTTTGACCTACAACTACAGGACAGTGATAAGGAAAAGGCTGAACCAAGCATCAAAGTTAGCCAAAGCATATGAGATGGCTTAGACAGCAGCGAAACTGAAGTAGGGGTAGCACTAGCCAATCACCTTACAAATCCCGCGGCCGACCTAAAGAACTTGGGGGATAACTTTACTGTCTCCATGATCGGGGAAGAACCGGGTGTGGACCCAACTAGTGGTATTTTGGATGCATCAAAGGCACCGCATCTTACTTGGTAGCTGGAGGAAGGCTTTCTTTCCAGTTCTAAATAGGGTGATGAGCTAGAATCTGATTCCACTGAGTCTGTGGAGTCGGGATCCGATTCGAGTTCTTCTGGGTCTGAGTCAGGTATTTCCGGAGGTGGTAAGCCAAATACCAAAGTCCTGTCTAGGTCTTCATTCAGCTTTTCTTTTGAGTCTGTAACCGAAGATCTGGACCTTTTGAACGAAAACGCTGTAGATTCTGTATACTTCACTGTGCCGTTGGTTTATTGTATAACCAAGATTTTCAGAATTTTAACGAAAACGAAAGGGAATAAATTCCTCTAGCTTTGAAAAACATGATTAATTAAGAAGAGGACAGGCGTGCTAAGCCGTGTATTAATGAAATCATTTCCATTAATGTGGGTATTGAGAAGGATCCACGCTTGGTCCGGATTAGGTCCACGTTGTCTTCAGAGGAACGCGAGCATTTAATCACTTTATTAAAAGATTTCAAAGATGTTTTCGTGTGGTCCTACGAAGACATGCCTAAAATTGATCCTGAGATTGTACAGCACCAGATGCCTCTCGACCTCGAGGACCAACCAGTCAAGCAGAAGCTGCGCAGAATTCGTTTGGATTGGGTGCTGAAAATCAAGGAAGAGGTCACCAAGAAGATTGATGCGGGATCTTGTTAGTATCCGAGTATCTGACCTGGTTAGCAAATATCACCCTAGTGCCGAAGAAGGATGGTAGAATTCGAGTTTGTGTTGACTTTCGGGACTTCAACAGAGCCAGCCCGAAGAATGACTTTCCACTACTACATATTGATGAGTTGGTAGATTTCACCGCGGACCATGCATTGCTTTCATTTATGGATGAGTTTTTCGGGTATAACTAGATTCTGATGGCACTCGAGAACCGGGAAAAGACGACTTTCACCACACCATGGGGTACGTATTGTTATCGAGTCATGTCGTTTGGGTTGAAAAATGCTGGGTCTACCTATCAGAGAGCTGCAACCACGATCCTGCATGATATGATCCACAAAGAGGTTGAGGTGTATGTGGACGACATGATTGTCAAGTCCAAAAAGCGAGAAGGCCACTACACTGTACTAGAAAAATTCTTTCAATGGATCAGGGAATACAGATTGAGGTTAAACCCGCAGAAATGCACCTTTAGCGTAACGACAGAGAAAATGTTGGGCTTTCTGATCACGCAGAGGGGAATTGAAATAGATTCTTCCAAAATCAAGGTCATCTTAGAAATTCCACCACCAAGGACTGAAAAGGTGGTACGCCGTTTTCTGGGTAAAGTACAATTTATAAGATGGTTTATTTCAAAATTAAGCTTAACTTGTAAACCACTATTTAGTCTCTTGAAGAAAGGAAATAAATTCCAATGGGACGATCGATGTCAGTTTGCCTTTGAGCAGGTCAAGAAATATCTCCAAAATCTATCTATGTTGTCGCCACTAGAGCTAGGGAAGCCTCTGATTCTGTATCTGTCAGTAACTGAGTTGACCATGGGGTGCATGCTAGCTTAAGAATTTGAGGATAGAGTGGAGAAGGCCATCTATTACTTGAGCAAGAAGATTCTAGACTACAAGACCCGCTGCACTCTGTTGGAGAAAGCTTGCTTAGCCTTGGTATGGGCTACTGGGAAGTTCAGGTACTACTTGTTAGCTCACTCTATAATCTTGGTTTCGAGATTAGCTCCCATCAAATATCTCCTTGAGAAACCGGCACTTACAAGTAGGCTAGCCCATTGGTTGCTTCTTCTCTTCGAATTTGATCTCAAGTATGTTACATGCAAGTCAGTTAAAGGCAGAGTTGTAGCGGACTTCCTGGCCGACCACCAAGTGGAGGGCGATGAGGCGGTGAAATATTTGTTCCTAGATGAAAACATTCTGCAAGTCGAAGAGGAAACTTGGACGATGTACTTTGACGGAGCATTCAATCAATATGGCTATGGGATAGGTGTGCTGTTGATAGCACTCGATGATTCCCAGATACCCTTAGCCTTCAAACTTCGATTCAAAGTGTCCAACAATGAAGTAGAATATGAAGCGTGCATTACTGGTTTGGAAGCTGCCCTAAGACTAGGGGCAATAAGGTTGGATGTCATCGGGGACTTGAATTTTGGTTGTCTCTCGAGCAAACGGAGACTGGAAAGTCAAAGAGAAGAAAATGAAGGTTTACCATCAGGCCCTGGATATTCTAATTCTGAGGTTTGAAAAACTAACATTTACGCATCTGTTAATAGAGAACAATCGGTTTGCTTATGCACTAACAACTCTATCTTCTATGGTAGACATCCCGTTGGGAGTGAAGATGCGTCTAATCATTATCGAATAGAAATACACGCCGGCCTATGAGACTATTGCCGTAATAGATAAAGTGCAAGACAAAAATCCCTAGTATTACGATATTTAGAACTTTCTGGAAAAGGAGACGTATCCACCAGGGGCAAATGCCAAGGACAAACGGGTAATATAACATCTAGCCGTCCAATTTATCATTTGCGGGGGGTAAGTTGTATAAAAGAGGTCATTTGGGAAAGCAGAAGCTGTGTGTGGAGGAAGATGAATTGAAGCGTCTTATGGAGGCTATCCACGGAGGGGAGTGCAGGGCGCACATGAATGACGTGATGTTAGCCCGAAAGATCCCCATACAATGTTATTACAAGTCAACCATGGATGAGGATTGCATTGGTTTTGTACGACGATGCCATAAATGCCAGATTCGTGCCAATCGCATGAACATACCGCCGTCTAAGCTTTACAACATGACTTCACCATGGCCATTCTCAGTCTGGGGAATCGACGTTATCGGTGTAATCTCGCCAAAGGGATCAAATGGGCACAAGTTCATTCTAGTGGCGATTGACTACTTTACAAAGTGGGTAGAAGCTCAATCCTATGCAGTGTTGAAAGCATCGCATGTAGCCAAATTTATCAGAAATAACATCATATGTCGGTATAGAGTTCTGATTGAGATCATATCAAATAACAGCTCACATTTCAAGAAAGAGGTGGTGGATCTGCTTGAGAAATATAACGTGGCCTTTCGCAAGTCATCAGCATACAAACCACAGACCAATGGAGTTGTTGAAGCCACTAATAGGAATATCAAGAATATCTTACGGAAGATGGTGGAAACCTATAAGGACTAGCCGGATAAACTGCCATTCGTGCTCTAGGGCTACAGAACCTCAATCCGAACATCTACAGGGGCAACCCCTTATTCTCTTGTCTACGGGATGGAGGCTGTTTTTCCAATTAAAATTAAAGTGTCATTGTTGCGAGTTATGGCCGAATGTCAGATAGCGGAGGTGGACTGGTAGCAGAGTAGATTTGAGGAGTTAATGTTGTTTGATAAGAGAAGACTAAGGGAATTGTATCATATCTAGGGCTACCAGCGCAGAATTGTAGGGCTTTTAACAATATAGTTAAGTCCAGGAATCTCAAAGAGAGAGACATGGTATTAAAAGATAATTGAGCTCCTACCCATGACCCTAGGGGCAAGTTTAGACCCAATTGGACTGGTCCTTATATCATCAAATCTATCTGGTTAGGAGGGGCGATTATTCTCATGGACCTAGATGGCCTGGAGTTTTCATAGCCAATCAATATGGACAAGTTGAAGAAATACTATCCTTGAGAGGCTCGCTAGTCTGAAAACCCGAATGGGTGACCTAGACAAAAGTTAGAGCATGAAAAATTAGAAATGAAGAAAAATTTAGCTCACAAGGTTGAAAACCCGAAAGGGTGGCTTTGGCAAAAGTTAGAGTACAAAAGGAGAGAGTTAATACTTGAGTGAACCTGAACCGAACTGCGTAAGGCCTAATTCCCATCTTTGGGATACATAGGCAACATCATGTCGAAGTTCGGCCGTAACCATCTCCAACTCAACTGTCCTATTCGTTCATTTTTTGATTAGGCCATTTTTCTCTATTATTAGTTAACTCGGTTATGTGATCTTCAACATGGTAGCCGAAGGGCCGATATGAATGCCGTTATGGGCAGTCACGATCTGTTGATTCGAGGCTGTACATCTTGAGGGTTGATTCCATGCGTGTCAGGCAGTGATCATTCATGAAAATTGTTTTGAAAAGTTTTAATAAAATTTGATTTTGTTCAAAATTTTACCTTTTACAACTTAGACCATTTTGGGACCAAAAGAAAAAATTTTAGTGCTCACAACTTTAATTCCATTGATTTCAACACAAAAGTACATTCTCCAAACTCTCTGATTTAAATCAAAGTTGTTTTTACATCATAAAACTTGAAAAAAAAAAAAAAGCCAAAGCAATAAACTAGGGGCATACGTGAGATCAGGTGTTCTTGCGTCCTTTGCTTGTGCTTGTGCAAGTCTTTGCCGCTAAAGTTGGCCCAACCTGTGTCTCGTCCTCAAGCCAAGCCAAGCCAAGCACTCACCAGAAAGGGCATAACTGAAGCTAGGGGTAGAGGCCAAAAGCTCTCTTGTCCTCCAAGCAGTGAGGTACCAAGTCAAGTGCAAAGCATGAATGGGGAATGGGCCTAGGTATTCTAGCCCCTCATCTGGATGGGTCCAATCATGTCCAAACTGATGTTTAAACTGGAAGGGGAAGTAGAATACGCAGTGCATGAGGCTAATCAACTGAGTACCCTGCTGTCGGGACATGCTGTAGCTCATATTGGTCAAATTAATCCAGGGGCAACTCCAAGCTATGTCTGCTATAGATCTGCTGCACATCTAGTTGCACCACCATCCCTCATTGGGAAAGTCCACTAGTTACTGGCGAAGAAGTAAGCTCGAACTGAGTATTCGGGGCAAAGGTCTACCACTTTCAGCTTATCCATGAGCCATACCTGGGAAAGGATGAAAAATAACAAAGATTAAAGAATAGAGAGATGTACATAGAGAGAAAAGGAAAGACAGGACTTTGAGAGAAACATAGAGTGTGAGTGTCAAGTAATGTGAGAATCACATATATAAGAAAGGGTAGGAAACAATACCTGGAGCAGGAGTGGACTCCCCGCAAACCTAGTGGTCTCTCATCGATGAAAAGTATCTAAACCCATCAAGGTCTTGGGTAGTGCCAAACCAATGCAACTCTCACTCTCTTTCAGGCATTGGGCTACTTCAATTAACCTAATGTTGGCTCTACCGCAACTAGAGATAAGAAGGAAATACATGAGCATACATAAATAGAGGGCATGTTGCCGAAAGTCTTGCCAGAAAAGGTCTGTCTCTGAGGTTAGAAAAATGATGAATCAAACCGGGTACATCTAGCTCCCCGTCATGAGCCAAAGATTGAGCTTCGTGCAAAGTAAGCCCACACATCTGTCCTAAAGCCAGGGCATGGCCAAAATAGGGCTGAGGCATGATCTCCTCGTCACGCCAGGATTCCATTAGTGCTTGAAATTCTTCACGAGTTGGACACATTTCCTATGCTCCAAAGTGAAATACATATGTAATTGGGTCCCAACATCGAGTCGCGACATGGAGGAATGGAAAACAAAGTGGAGTATGGCTCAACGAAAAAAGCGTGTTTATGCCGAAACCTTGGAAATTCACCTTTTCCGTGCCGTCTAAAGTGGCTAACCAATCTTTGAGTTTCTCTACAAGGAAGATCTCCATTTTCAATGAAAACAGTAGCTAAGATGAGGTTCTGGTGAAGAAATTGCGAAAGAGGACCTTTTGTAGAACATAGGGCTATGAGTGGAGGCCAACTATCAACCATCTGGTGGATCACTACAAGTGGCCGACTGCCCACTTTTAGTGGCCTGCCGTCCACTTTGTGGCATAGTAGTTTGGCATTTTGGTTTTGTCTTGGTCTTTGTGTTTTGGGGTTTTGTTTTGAGTCTTTTGTTTTTAGTAAGTGTGTCTAGTTATGTTTACATTATTTTTATTTTGTTTCCCATTTATTGAGTTGTATTTTGCATTTTGGTTGTTAGTTGGTTCATTACCCGATTGAGAACATTACTCTAATACAAGCATTCTCGATTTCAAATCCAACTCCATTTTCATTCTATACAAATGTGTTGTTCATGATGCAAAAAACAATAACTCTTTTCATAAAACTGCAGGGTTTTACCCCGATCATAGTTTTTATAGAAGAGAGTGCAAGTTTTCAAAAGCAAAAGTAAAAGCCTATCTGAAGCTATACATGTGCTAAGCTACCAAAATAAAAGAAACTAAGCAAAAAAGTACAAAAATTTGCGCCAATCGCATCAAGCTTGAGAGGCTCTCTTTGTCCTCATTCTCAGAAGGGACTCAAGGGTACTGTCTCCATCGGTGCCACTATCAAAATCGGACTCTGAGCCAGGGCCAGTATCATCATTTCCGCTCCCTGACTTAGAACCAGTCTCAATGCCCTCCTTGCTCTCTAATCTCGAGCCAGCATCATCATCCCCACTCTCAAACTCAGAGCGTAGGCTCACTGCCTCCTCAAAGTCGCTGGTTTCAGTATCATCTCCACTCAAAATTAGCTTGGAGCCGCTCTAACTTTGAGCACCTCCGCCCCTTGGTTTCTCTTGTTCCTCGCTACGCGGAAGTGCGGTTTGGTTTCTCTTGTTCCTCGCTATGCGGAAGTGTGGCTTAGTTCATTCTTGTACTCCTCTACGTGGTAATGTAATTGGGGTTGTTTTGTTCCTCTCTACACGGAAGTGCAGTTTGGCCTGTTTCTTGTTAACCACTCTATGCGGCAGTGTAGTTTGGTTTGTTATTTCTCACCTCTCTACGCGGAAGTGTAGTTTCGCCCGTCTCTTGCTAACCTTTTTGCATGGAAGTGTAGTCTTGGATTATTTCTTATACGCAAAAGCGTAGTTGTTTACTGTTATTTATGTCAATTGTTGCATTGCCTTGAATCTCATTTTCATAATTGTCAAGTGGAATGCTCGTTTGTATTCTCTGCTTTTATATCGCATCATGTATATCATGTATCATTTGGCATCTTGCCCCTGAACTACGCTGGTTTGATTCCTTACAAAGAAATACATAGGAAGCTTTTGAGCTCAACCAATTTATTTTATGTCTTGATTGTTTGTCCAAGTTTTATGGCCTTGTCAAAATGGGTCGACTCATGGCTTTGACATTCACTCACGTCATTTCATGACTTCGAGCTCTGTCAAAGAGGAGCAACTGTAGACAACCCATTTTTGACAGCTCTTACAACTTGGGCAGCACCGGTTGATCACCCAATGATGAATTTATATGCTTGTCCAAATGCTCGATTTCCTCAGCAGGAAACCTCAGTTTTGCGCCTCAAAAACCAACAAACTTTGTGCCTTGTTTTTGAGACCAAAACAGTAGTTTTTCAAGCCTGACCATCCAACAGACCCACTAGTGCCCTACCGCCCACCATTAGTGGTTGGCCGACCACAATTAGTAGCCTATCGGCTACTTGTGTAAAAATTCAGATCTTTTTGCCAGCTGTGCCAGCTGTCTTCCTAGCTGTGTCTGTATGGATATTTTCGAGATAGTATCATATATTTCTATATATAGATGACTCCCTTTCAAAAATTAGGGTTAGAAAATTTTGTGGAGAAAAATTCTGGAAAATATTTCTCTCTCTACATTTCTCTCTCTCCCTTGCAACTTTTATACCCTTTGTCTAGACATTCTAAATCAAACCTTGAGGGTTCTTTACTGAGGTGTTTAAGCTTGCATTTTAGCTCTTTAGGGTGTGAAATTAGTGTCTTGTGAACAAAAGGATCATTCATCTTCAAGAGATATACATCCTAGCTCTTTTGTACTATTTCTTTTCTACCTTTTCTTACTGTTTTTGGACTCTTTTTTTTTTTATTTTTTATGGGTTAAAACTTGTGGTTTAAGGCCATTAAAGGTTGAGAGGTTGACCACCTTTCTTTGAACCTTGCTTCCTAGGCCTTTACCCTTGTGTTTCCCACCTTTTCATTACCTATTTTTGAGCTTTTTACCACTGAATTTCAGAGGTTTTTCAGAGGCTAAAATGTGATTTTTGAAGTCCCAAAAATGGAGGGTTAGCCTCCCATCCTTTGGCTTGTTTACTAGCTTAATTGCTCCATTATTTTAGCTTGCTTTTGTAGGTGTTTTCACATTAATTTCAGTACTACTTTAGCCTATTTTAGGACTGTTTTAAGTTGTTCATGTCATTTATGCTTTGTATTGCATGCTTGTAGTGTAATGGTCCTCATAGGTTTGGTGTTTCAGGCATTAGACACCAACCTATTTAAGTTGATATCATTTATTTCGAGCTTTCCATACTTGTGTTCATCTCTAATCATCTCTGTACTTCTCTTATTTCTCGGTTTCTTCCACGTTTTGAGAGTCGTTTCAAACCGATTGTTTGTTTAGGCTTGAGATAGAGATCGTTGTGCTTAATGGTTTAATCTCTTCGGAAGTTCATTACCAATGGCATGACATCTCTCTCATGCCCAAAGCAACCCTTTGTTGGACACTTCTTTCCATTAGTGGACTTAATGCTCATTTTGGACTAAAATGACTAATGAATGGAAAGGTAATTAAAAGAGATGTTAAAATTGAAATAAAATGGATCAGGATAATAAAATGGTTTGGGGTTCAATCAGACGTTAATTGAACCCATTGGGTCTTGTGTCGTTTCATACTTGTTAGTGATGAAAACGGTTCAAGAGTAGATGTCAACCGCTTCCCTTGATCAATATCATGATAGGGAGGAGGTTTATGAGTATTTCATTGTGCATTTATTGAAATTGTATCCCTTGGTTCATAAGTCATCACACAATGTTTGTTTTCTGTTGCAGCAGGAGGAACCCAATGTTAGTGGCTGGCAGGCAACCTTTACTGTACGGCAGACCACTATTAGCAGGCGGCCAACCACCATTTCTGGCCTGCCGGCTACCTTTTTTTGCCAAGCAGTACCACTTTTTTTTCATAGAGCAGAGTAGAGGCTGAGGTGCAAAACAGTGCAGAGGCATTCTCGGGAGAGAAATTCATGTGCATGCATAAGCCATTTCCTTGCTCCTCAAGACCCGTTAGATTTGTTTTTTTGTTAATAGTAGTATGCTGTTAGTGAACTTGTAAATTAATTACTTAGTTAGTTCAATTCTCATTTGTAATAATTAGCTAGTATAGTTAATTTATTTCATTTGGTTCGTAATAGTTCGATAATTAGCTTAATTAGCTAGGACATTTATTCGGACCCTCCTGCGCAAGGTCAAATATGTAATAATGTATGTGTATGTCTTCCAATCCCCATTTATTTACTTGCTTATGATGGATATTATATTACCTCATGTTTCATTTAGCATTTTCCATGTTTGCATACAGTCATCTTACATACATTTAGGGTTCGACTCATCACACTAACTGATGTCAAATTCAAATTCTTACTCGAATATGTGATTTATCATATCTTGGATTGGATCATATACCATGCTAGTAGCCGAGCCTATTCAATTGCATCTTTGCATGTGTTGTATTAATCATTTGCATCATTAGGAGCATGCATCTCTTCTAATTATTTTTATCTTCTTTGGCTTGCCTTGGAGTACTAGGTAAGCATTTATCGCTTTAGCATATCGCATGCATATAATTGTTGCCATTTCTAGCATAAATACCATGAGGTTGAGTGCTTAAATGATATAACTCTTGAATGCTTGTGGATGAAGGCTAATTGCTTAAATTGGAATAATTTGATGAATGTGCATATGAGATCATTTTTTCAAGTGGTACATATTCAAAACCATTTTTCAAACAAACAAGAAATCACAGTGTTCTAATTTTTGCGAATTAGTCTATACTTGTGTGTGTCACAGAGTAATGCTAGCCTAATAATCAGAACAAGAGCATATAATGTAAATAAAGATCACATTATGATTAGTAGAGGCCGATCTTTGATTTGGTGAAATGGGTGCTCAATTCATGACCTTCCTCTTTTGTACTCAAGTTTCCAATCCGAGACACTTTGGTGATGACGGATAAGTAGCCTTTGGAATGAGTCACGGGTTTCCTAAATTTCCCAAAAATATTTAGGTGGCAACTCTGTAGTCTGGCAACTCAGTCCATTTTTGGCATTTTTGATTCAAAATCGATTTTCCAAAAGATTGGACTCTTTTGTGTTTATCTATTTCACATTACACTTGTGAGATCAAATTCAAAACCATGGGAGTCCAAACTATAGAGCTATCGTATCTGAAAAGAGCATAAAAAGCAAGCTACACCCGAACAGTCAAATATTTCAATTACTAAAATAGGGTTCAAAGGCAACATATTCCTACAGGTTATTCCTACTAACCTTTGACAACGCTCACAAGATTTGCAAAAATTATAACTATCCTTAAAAAGGTTTGGCCAATAAAATACACATTGCAAAATTTTTGTAGCGATTTTCTTTGAAGGAAAATGGCCTCCAGAAGCTTTAGAATGGCAAAAGGAGATGACACTATTTATTTCATTATTAGAGACACATCTTTTTATAATTTGGTCTGGGCAATATTTAAACAAATATGGATCATCCCAAAAGAAATTTCGTACTTCAACCAAAAATTGCCTCCTGCCTTGTGCACTCCATTGATTTGGAATCATGCTTGTAACAAGATAATTAACAATATCAGCATACCAAGGCAAAACAGAAATAGTAAACAATTGTTCATCAAGGAATGTATCCTTTATGGGCATTATTTCTATGGAGTCATCAAACACAAGTCGGGACAAATGATCCGTCACAACATTTTCGGCTCCTTTTTGTCTTTGATTGTGAAGTTAAATTCTTGGAGTAAAAGGATCCACCTAATCAAGCAAGGCTTGGCATCCTTCTTGGCAAGAAGACACTTTAAAGCTGCATGATCAGTGAATACAACAATAGGCTATCTAACTAAATAAACATGAAATTTGTCAAGAGCAAATACCACAGCTAGCAACTATTTTTCAATAGTAGAATAATTCATTTGAGTATTATTCAAAGTTTTACTAGCATAGTAAACGACATAAGGCTTTTTGTCCTTGCGTTGTCACACCTGGGTTTTTTGAACCGCTTGAGCAACACTTTTGTCGCTTAAGTGTAGAACTTGAGCTCCTAGTAGTTTGTCAATTTACAGGTGGAACTGCTCGAGCGGTGGAGTTGTCGCTCGAGCGTAGAATTCATGCTCTCAGTATTTTCACTGTAGCTCTACAAAACTTCTGGGACCTTTCATTTGCTCGAGTGATCCTTCCGAATTTGTGTTGTTTGCTTGAGCGATGGAAGTTGTGCTCAAGCGGTCAGTCGGGACAGCAAATTTTTTAAAGTCGATCCTTACACATTTTCTTTCCACTTTTCTCTCTCTCTCTCTCTCTCTCTCTCTCTCAGTCTATTTTTCCAAAAACCCTAGTCCATAAACCCTAGATTTCTCTAACTTCAACCCATGATTTCCTCAAAATCATCCAAAGAAAGTTGAAAGGAAGTCTAGATCAACATTACTACCAATTATTTCACTAGATCATCGGAGTTTCGAGTGTGATTCACAACCTTAGCTTCCAAATTCGAGATAGAGGTGTCTTTAAGTAGCTATATCTTCAATTTGAACTACTTGTGTGGTAATTTCATTAGCTATTCATGATATATATACATACCTATATGTATATATATAGATGATGTTGTTAGTAAATGATATGGAAAATGTGGATAATACTTTGTGATTGTGCGGTTGTGATCATGTTTATTATGAATGATAATTGTAATTAATGGTGTAATTTAACCTCCGAATTTTTGTAATAGAAAAACCCCTAATTTTCTACAAACCCTAGTTTTGAACTTGTTCTATAAAAAGGGGTTCTTGCTTAATTAATTATCACAACATGAAATTGAGTGTATTTACATGATTTTGTAACAAAAGTGTTAAACCGAAGCTCTTCTTCACATAAACTTTGATAATGGTGACGGTTGTGCATGAGATATCCTTTATTATTGAAGTATGAGGTGGAGTTTTATTATGGTTTAAAATCATCTTAGGGAAAATTAAAGATTTTCCAAATGCATGCATCATGTGCATTTCAAATTCTCTTTTGACATTATGTAGGAGTGAAAGTTAAAGGATTGAAAGGGGGTAAATAGTCTATGAGTCTGGGTAAGGAGTCGGGTTGAGTTTGAGTTGTGTATTGTAATTGGTACCTACATGGGAAGTCAAGATGCCCGATTGTCTTGTCTGCGCATATTGCCGGAGAAATGTGGGAAAATGTTTTTGGGTGTCCACAAGCTTGCCGTTTCTAGAGTCGGCAAATGTGGAAAAACATGGTTCTGAATGTCCACGTCCCCGCCCCCGCCATTTATGGAGCCGGCAAATGTGGAAGGGAAAATGTTTTTAGGTGTCCTTGCCCCGCCGTTTCTGGAGCCGGCAAATGTGGGACTATTTTCAGTATATTAAACTATAGCTATATACAAATGTTTTGAATTTCGGCTCACTTTGGATGTCATAATATATTTACCACATGTGGATATGCGAAAAGATGGGACAACTTCATGTATTGCATTCTTGTCACTTATATACATAGACACTTACTAGCATTTTCATTTCTATAATTCAAGTGTTGCATTGCATGATCATATGTTTTTCAATTGACTATATAACCTGTTAAATTCATCACCTACTGAGCTTATGCTCACCCCAAAGCTAACAATTTCAAGAAATGAAGAGGTACCCATTAAATGATGACATTCATAAGAAAGGACTCTTTTAGAGCTTGATGACATATCTATTGTAGTTTTGTTGGGTTTGGCTATGACGATTGTAATTAAATATTGATTTTGTGTGTTAACGTAGTAAAATGAATATTTTGGAGAGAAGTCGAATTAGACTTTTTTTTTTTTTTGTGTGTATATGTTTATTCTCTATTGAACTGTTTTCCTTGTCGGGGGATGTAATGAAACAATATTGTAACTTTTGGGAAATAGTTCAATTGAAAAGAATGCTATGATCTTGTTACTATATTTTATTTATTTATTTTTTTATGTGTTGTGTGTCAGTAATGCTTGGAAGAACAAGATCTAGCATGGTTATTTCCAAGGTGTTACATGTGTTGTCCCCAAAATAGCTCCAACTGCATAATCACTAGCATCACATAATTTCAAAAGGTAAAGACCAAATAAGTGGTTGCATGATAGGAGCAGAATTAAGCACAATTTTCAATTTTTCAAAAGCGTCTTGACATTTAGTAGTCCATTCAAAAGGTGCATCTTTTAATAAGAGATTACATAATGGTCTAGATATAGTACTAAAATCCTTAATGAATCTCCTATAAAAACATGCATGTCCTAAGAATGATCTAACATCTTTAACAGTCTTGTGAATAGATAGATTTGCAATTAACTCAATTTTAGACTTATCTACCTCAATTCCTTTAGAAGAAACAATGTGTCCAAGTATTATCCCAAAAGTAACCATGAATTGGCAGTTCTCCCAATTTAACGCAAGCTTCTTTTCTTCGCACCTGGACAAACTTTCTGGAAATTTGTTAAACAATCATAAAAAAACCCCCAAATATAGAAAAATCATCCATAAAAGATTCTAAAAATCGCTCCACCATATCACTAAAAATACTAAGCATGCATCTTTGAAAAGTGGTTGGAGCGTTACATAATCCAAATGGCATTCTTCGAAAGGTAAAGGTACCAAAAGGACATGTAAAAGTGGACATTTATTCGTCCTCTAATGAAATTTCAATTTGGTAATATCCCAAGTTGTAACACCCTGGAAATAAATTGCATTAATCAAATATGTTCACTTGGGTTTACCAATAAAGAAGAAAGAGGTTTAATCCTTAGTAATATTAATAGAATTCAATGATTATCTCTTTCCCATTGAACTATTCCAGTGATTACATCAGTGTTTCTTTGCATCTATCAACAAATTAATAATAGTTCAAAAGACAAAAGATAATGTAAACGAAGAGCCAAAAAAGGGGGCAAACATCTTTTCAAAAAGTGTCCTTTAATACACAAAAATGGAAGTAAACATCAAAACAGAGCTTCTGTGCCCCCGCCCAAAATTCTTCCCCAAGCTAATCATTTAGGTGGCGCATCAACATCATTTCCTGAAAGATAGTTAGTTTTGGGGTGAGCTAGTGCCTAGGAGGAAATACATTTAACAAGTTATACAAATAATTGAGATGCATATGATCATGCCATGCACTTGTTAAGATGAAATTCATATTTTCTCATTTAAAATCCAAAAAAAAATGTTCCATGCATGATTTTCATTTAAGTCTCATTTACAACCATGGGTGGTAAATCCAGTATGACATCCCAAATAAAGCCACGAAACCATACATACATATATAGATTTTATATACAGAAAATATTCCCATATTTATAGACTCTCAAAATAGAGGTGCGATTGGCACCCAAAACATTTTTCTATCCATTTTCGCTGACTCATGACATGGTGGGTTTGTGGACACCCAAAATCAAGTTTTTCACATTTTCCGACACTATAAATGGCAAGCTCGTGCACACCAAAAATCAAGTTTTCTACATTTGTCGACTTTATTAACGGTAGCCTCATGGACACCCAAAATCAAGTTTTCCACATTTGCTAACTCTATAAACGGTAGGCTCGTGTACACCTAAAAACCTTTTCCACATTCGTTCGCGCAATATGCGCAATCAAGGAAATTGGGCACCTTGACTCCCCGCATAGGTACCAGATACAATATACAACTCAATTCTCGAAACCCAACTCAAGTACCTAGACTTATACGCTATTTACCCCCTTTAACATTTTTCAAATATCCACAAGGTGCTTAAAATTGTATAAAAAAATTATGATGCACATGATGCATGAGTGTTCAAATAAACTTGTCCTAAGGTTGATTCAATCCATAACAACATTAGTAATAATATTCATCACATAACCAATTCTCCAATTTCCTTATCACAAGGATTTCTTTCTACAAGTTATCAAAAGTCCACATCTCTGTGCCAAAATACTCTCAATTCATCCAATTTCATCTTTCAAGAGTCAAATTGAACAAAATCTCCTTTATCAATTCAATTGAAAAACTAGGATTTAATTGAATTTGGGACTTTCCTCCCATTAGTATATAAAAATCAATATTCATCCCCAACATAAGGAATTAACGAGAAACTTTTACAATCTTTCTTAAAATTTTTAGATACAAGCTCTTATATGCTAAACAACCCACTTGTTTAACAAAAATATTTCATACCATATTATACCTAAGAAATTACCACACACACACACACACACATATCTCAAATCAAGAATATAAAGAGTTAAAAGTAACCCTACCTCAAGATTGAAGGCAAAAGGTGAATTCCCAACTTCATGCTGCAAGAAATGAGAAAACAATCGGTAGTAGTTTTTGTCTAGGTTTGTTCTTCAACCCTCTTGAAGATCTAAGGTGTATCTTCGTATAAATTAAGGGAAATCAAGTGTTTAGGGCTAGGGTTTTGGAGGAAGGGTGCTAGAGAGAGAGAGAGAGAAGAGTTGGAAAAGTGAAAAAAAATGAGTCTTTGATCGACTTTTAAGTGAGCTGTCTTGACCAGACCACTCGAGTGAACTTTTGATCACTCGAGTGAAGTGAAAAAATACAAAGAGACCGCTCAAGTGAATTATCCACCGCTCTAGCAGTAAACGCTTGGTCTTAGAAGTTTTGCAGAGGTACAGTAAAAATACCAAGATCTTTGATTCTGCGCTCAAGTGACCACTTCATCGCTCGAGCGATCTCTCCTGCAAACAGTCAAGATACGAGGAGCTGCACATCTTTGCTCGAGTGACCAAATGACTGCTTAAGCAGTCACCCCCAGCAAGTTGTTACAACCTACTCTCCTTAAAGAATTTCATCCATGAAATTTTATAATTCCTGCCAAAGCAACTCCAACAATTTCCACGGAAGATGAATACCACAATAACAATAACTCTAATCACCACAACATTACCAATTGAAAACCAAATTCAAATCAAAATTCCCATCAAGATACAAAAGTCTAAGTTTTTAAGGAATTCAACATTTTTACATTACTCCATTCCATAATTCAAGATATACAAAATGATGGTCACAATCATCAAACAAGATTACACCTTATTAAATAAGTCCGGATACTTTTCTTGGACCTCGTCTTCTCATTCCCAAGTAGCTTCTTCTACTCCATGATGATGCCACAATACCTTTAATAAAAGGATAGTCTTACCTCTGAAAACTTGTTCTCAGGAGTCTAGGATCTTCACAGGTCTCACCTCAAACAAAACGTTCTCATCTACCTTCAAACTCCTCCAATCTAAGATGTGGAAATGATTGGGTTCATATTCATGAAGTATAGAAATGTGAAACACATTGTGTATCCCAGATAGTTGTGATGGTAAGGCAAGACAATAGACTACTTCTCCTACCCGTTCGATGATATCAAAAGGACTGATGAATCTAAGTGACAACTTCCCACTTTGCTCAAATCTCGTCAAACCTTTCTTAGGCGATATCTTCAAAAACACATGATCACCCACATCAAAAGATAGAGGTCTTCTTCTTCGGTCACCATAACTTTTATGTCGGCTTTGGGGTGTAATTAACCTCTTCCGAATGAGAGCTATTTTCTCGATGATCTCACGAACCAATTCTAGCCCAAGCATAGGTGAATTCCCTACCTCAGTCCAACACACCGGTGATCTACACGAGTGCCCATACAAGGCTTCAAAAGGTGCCATCCCAATGCTAGCTTGAACACTATTATTGTAAGTGAACTCCACTAAGAGTAAGTGTCTCTTCCAAGAACCTTTGAAGTCTAATACGCAAGCTCTCAACATATCTTCCAAGATTTGGATAGTGCGTCGAACTATCCATCGATTTGAGGGTGGTAGGTGGTGCTAAAGGTTAACTAAGTGCCCATGACAGTTTGTAAACTTTGCCACAACTGTGCGGTAAAGCGAGGATCTCTATCTGAGATAATGCTCACTAGAACCCTATGAAGCTGGAAAATTTCCCCAACATAAAGTTCAGCTAAGTAATCAACCGAATCACCCATACACATAGCAAGGAAATGAGCCGATTTAGTTAGTTGGTCCACAACAACCCAAATAGCATCATTACCCCTCTGTGTTCTAGGAAGACCCGAAACAAAATCCATAGTGATGTGCTCCCATTTCCATTCGGTTGTAGACAAGGGTTGTAATAACCTAGCTGGCTTTTGGTGCTCCGCTTTGACTTGTTGGCAAGTTCAGCATTTGGACACAAACAAAGCTACATCTCACTTCATACCTCTCCACCAAAATTGACGGCTAAGGTCACGATATATTTTTATGCCTCCTGGATGTACCGCAAGATAAGAGTGATGAAATTTCGGAGTACTTCGTCTCTATAAGATTCTGGTACAAAAAGGTTGTCTACAATCCGGATACTCAAGTCATAACGTACTCAATCCTTTTTCCTCCTTTCCTCACGAGATTTTCTCTGTAATTGCCTTTACTTCTGAACCATCCTGTTGTGCTTCTATAACCCATGAGACAAGAGTGGGTTGTGCAAGAACAAAAACCAAAGTGGCTTATTCGAGAGACTCGCCAAGATGCAAGTCAAACTCACCTAGATCACCCAACATCTCCCACTCTCCCATGGCAAGATTAGCAATGGTGCTTACAGACTTCTTATTCAAGGCATCAGCTACCACATTGGCCTTCCCTAGATGGTAATGCAATTCAAAATCATAATCTTCTATGAACTCCATCCATCTCCTCTAACATAAGTTCAAATCTTTTTGTGAGAGCAGGCACTTGAGACTTTTATGATCCGAGAACACTTGAAATTTCTTCCCATAGAGATAGTGCTTCCAAAGTTTTAGAGCAAAAATCACAATGGCCAATTCAAGATTGTGTGTTGGGTAATTCTTTTCATGAGTCTTTAACTGACGTGAACCATATGCCACCACCTTGCCCTCTTGTATCAGGACACATCCCAAACCTTCCCTAGAAGTGTCACAATATATGGTGTAACCCAACCCCCTCTTCGAAGTGATTAAAATTGGTGCATAAGTTAATCTAGCTTTTAATTCTAAGGACTTTTCACAAGACTCGCTCCAAACAAATTTTACTCTTTTTTTGGTTAACCTAGTCAATGGTGATGCTAGGGTAGAAAAGTCTTTCACAAACTACCTATAATACCCGATAAGACCCAAAGAGCTACGAATCTCAAAGGCGTTCTTAGATCGTTCCCAATTCTGTATCGCTTCGATTTTTGAAGAATCTATAGTAACCCCTTCCCCGAAGACAACATGACCCAAAAACTTCACTTTAGAAAGCCAAAACTCACATTTCTCATGCTTAGCATACAACCAGTGTTCCCTAAGCAGTTGTAAGACAATACGGAGATGCTCTTCATGCTCCTCATCGGAAGGTGAATACATAAGAATATTGTCCACAAACACCACTATGAATTTATCGAGATAATATCGGAAGACTCAATTCATTAAATCCATTAAAGTGGCAAGGAAATTGGTCAAACCAAACAACATCACGAGGAATTCATAATGACTATATCGAGTATGAAAGGTTGTCTTCAGAATTTCCCTTTCACATGCAACTGAGGATAACCCGATCTCAGATCTATCTTTGGAAAACATCGGGAACCCTTAAGTTGATCGAAAAGATCATCCATCCTAGGCAACAAATACTTATTTTTAATTATGACTCTATTCAACTTGCTGTAGTCGATGCATAACCGCAATGAACCATCCTTCTTCGTGGCAAAAAGAGCCGGTGCTCCCCATGGTGAGGTATTAGGGTATATGAAACCGTTGTCTAATAACTCTTGCAATTGCTTCTTCAAAACAAGCAACTCCGCTAGTGGAAATCTATAAGTTGACATGGAGATGGATGTTGTCCCATGTACGAAATCTATAGAAAACTCAACCTTGTGGTGAGGTGGCAATTTAGTGAGGTCTTCAGGAAAAATGTCTGAATATTCACAAACCACTACAGAAAATATCTCCCGAATGACACCACTTCCATCATCCATAATGGTGACAAGAAGAAAACTAAGCTTGCCTCTACTTTATGGGTTATACAATGGCGACAGCCCATCATCAGCCTTATCCCCCATAACATAAAAGCAATCCCCACCTACTATACATACGGTAACTCTTCTACGGTAGCAATCTATGGTGGCATGATAAGAAGACAACTAGTTCATATCAAGGATGACTTAAAAACCTGACATATCTAATAATACAAGATTGAAAGGAAGTTGGCAATCAACGACTTCAATCACACAACCCCGACACCCCTAATTCAAGACATGAACCCCAATTAGTGACTCTACCATAAGTGAAGACTCCAATCATTCGATCATTAAGCCTAACATGGATCTATTAATGAATGCGATGCTTCGGTATCTATTAATACATTAGCCCAAGTGTAGCTTGCCTCCTTTCGGATACAATTAGCCCTATAGTTTAGACTCCCATGGTTCTGAATCTGATTTCACAAGTGCAATGTGAAATAGATAAACACAAATGAGTCCAAATCCGAAAATTCTTTTAGAAAATCAATTTTGAATCAAAATGCCATGGACTGCTTTGCCAGATTTCAGAGTCGCAACCTAAATATTTTTGAGAAATTTAGGAAACCCGAGACTCGTGCCAAAGGCCATTAGTCTGTCATCACCAAAGTGTCTCAGCTCGGGAACTTAGGTATGAGAGGGTAAGGTCATGAATTGAGCGCCCCACTCACCCGATCAAAGATCGGCTTCTACTAATCATGATGTAATTCTTATTTACGTTATATGCTCTTGTTCCAATTATTATGCTATCTTTACTATGTGATGCACACAAGTATAGACTAATTTGCAAAAAAATTGGAACACTTTGATTTTATGTTTGTTTTGAAAAACTATTTTGAATATGTACCACTTGAAAAGTGACCTCATACGTATATAAATCAAATCATCCCAATTTGAGCAATTAGCCTTTATCCACTAGCATTCAAATAGGTATATCACTTACGCACTTAGCCTCATGGAATATGCTTGATATGGAAACAATCACACGCAATGCAACATGGTAAAGCAATAAGTGCTCACCTAGTACTCCAAGGCAAGCCAAACAAAGCAAAATAATTAGAAAACATGCATGCTTCTAAATAATGCAATATGACTAATGTGACACATACAATCACGCAAATAACAAGTTTGGCTACTAGCATGGCATTTGATTCAATCCAAGACGTGGAATAAAACATGTATTCAAGCAAAGATTTTGATCTTGACATTGGTTAGAATGATGAGCTGAACTCTTATGTATGCAAGACGAATGGATACAAGCCATGGAAAAATGCTAAGAAAACATGATGCTCTACGCTACCATCGTAAGCAAGTAAATAAAAGGGAGAAAGAAATGGGTTTAGAAGACATACACACATTATTACATGTTTTGCCCTCATGCAAGAGGGTCGAATGAGTGTCTAAGTGTCTGAATTAAAACTAGCTATTACAAAACTGAATGATTAATGAATAGCTAGCTAACTATAAAACTAGCTATTACAAAACCGAATGATTAATGAATAGCTAGCTAACTATTTAATTTACAACAATGATATTTATAACAATTTTTACAATAATTACAATTTACAACAATTCACAATTCAGCAAGATCGCATGCACGCTAATGAAGAAAGTTTTCAGAAACTGCTTTGTCTGCCCAGACAGTTCTGTTCCACCCTCAGCCACTACCCTATGTTTCTGCCAAAAATGCATTGCTTACCAAACATTGGGACCCGACCGGCTCCCAATGAGGCTCGGCCGGGTCGAAACAAGGCTGGTTGTGCCCAAATTTCATAAAAAACCTGTTTTCATGCTCTAAGGTGAAAACAGTGCAGATAGAGCAGCTTAACCTCTATTTGTTCTTCTTGCTCCTCTCTGTCATAGGGAAGCTCAAGAGAAGAACAAGTTTGGTTCCACAATCATCTATAAGCACAAGATGATGGCTTGATGACTTGGAACACGTTTGGGCAAAAAATCAACGAATGCAATGAAAGGTGACCACCCCTCCTTCTTATCATGAATTTAGCTCAAAGAAGGAGGTAGACACGCCTCAAGTCTCATTGACATATCATGAATTGATAAGTGACAATTCTTGAAGCGATGGACTTGGCATAATGTTCGGCCAAATCCAACCAATTATAAATATTTTTTTATGTTGGTTTCATTGATTTTAAGCCAATTTTATTAATCCTTTCCATTACTTAATCAATTTGTCCAAAGCGATGGTTAAATCCAGTAAATGAGAAGACATGTCAAAAGTGAAGTGATTCATAGCATGAAAGAGAGACTATGCCTTGGCAATGAATCTCCTTAGAGATTAAGCCATTGAGCATTGGTCTCTTTCACATGCCTTGAATAACAATCAATCAGTTAAAATAACTCTCAAACAAGAGAAAAGAAGAAAGGAGGGAGGGTGTAGAATGATTATGCAAAATTGATTATTAAAATGGAACTCTTTACATAACTAAGTAATAAGAAAGAGCTATCAACTCAAATGACTCAGTGTCTAAGGCCTAAACATCCGAAGGCATGAGGGCGTACAACAAAACAAGCAAGGTATTCAAAGCATAAACTAATTAAATGAATTAAAAAAAACTTAAACATCCCCTTAAAAAGAAAAAAAAAAAGAGTAGCTACAAGTGTATTAAAGAGCACAAAAAGATAGGTAAAAGCAAGAAGACACTAGACTAGTAAATAAGAACAATGAGAGGTGGCTAACCCCTCCACTTTTGAGATTTTAAACCATGTTTTTTGGCCTTTTCTAAACTTTGAAAAACAATTACAAGTCAAATAAAAGAGTGTAAAAACAAGGGTATGAGCTATGAAGTTAGGTGCAAGTAAGGGTGTTAATCCTTACTACCTTTGGTAGCTATTCAAACCCAAGTTTCACCACTTGAAATGGATCCAAAACAGCACAAGAACATAAGAAATAGATAGAGATAGATTGAAATGAAAGCAAAAACAAAGGTGCCAAGCTTATACATCTTGAAGGGAACAAGCTTTGTTTGCAAATCAAACTCAATCCTAGCACACTCTCAAGGTTAAATTATGATTCTCAAGGCTCAACCAAGACTCCAAGGTTAAGGTTTGAGGGTGTGTATGGTGTATAGAAATAGCTCAAGGATAGTAAGCTTGCTCAAAGATGGCTTGGCAAGGAAGAAGGAGCTCTCAAGAGAGTGTATAAGCTTTTGGAAAATTTTCAACCCTCCAAAACAGAGATATGACCTCGTATTTATAGAATTGAGCAAAATAGGTTGAAAATATCTTCAAAAATAGACAGTTGGCAAGCTCCCACCCACAATAGTATTTCTCACCAACAAGGCACGGTCGGCCCCAAATGGCCACGACCAGCTCCTAATGAGGCACGGTTGGGCCCCAATGTGCTCCCTTGTTCTTCTGGTTCAGGCTCAGTATAGGGTGGCACAATGTACAAAAAGGGACCTCTGAGGTAAGAACTAGGTAAATATGAAAGTTTTGAGACTATTTTAGAGCTTGACCTTGGATTCCTTGATTAAGAATTCGAATCATACACAATGTAACTTTCATCATCAAGTGCACAGGACAAAGCGCTCGAGTCTTGTATGCGGTCAAAAATGGGGTGTCTACGCCAGGTATTATAAATAAGATATGTACCTTTCATCACTGATGGTCCAGAAGATTTCTCAAAAGTAGTGACAGCATAAACTCACCTTTGGGGTCTCTACTTACCCCGATCACCCCTTAGAAGGTAGGCCAATTGCATTGACTATGCAGAAGTGGCCTCTTGCACTTCCCTAGATGCTTGCTCGGGCTGGGCTAGTTGATAATTCTGTCTCTAGCTCTGGCCTGCCTGATAACCCCCAGATTGTTGAGACCCTAAAACACTCTCCGTCCCGGCTAATTGTGGACAAGACCTCTTCATATGTCCCAATTGTCCACAATGATAACATGCAGGCGATTAATTCCCTCTAGGATTGGCTCTGAGAATGAGTTGACTGTTGATGGTTGAGATTTTTCTTACACTCTGATGCCTTGTGACCTTGTTGGCCACATTTAAAACAAGTAATATGGCTAGGACCTGTATTTCCTGAACTTTTCATAGAAACAGACACCGAAGACTTGATCTGTTGAGGTAAAGACTAGAATGAAGAAAAAAGAAGAACCCTTAGACTTCTTAGAGGATCCCATGTCACCCCGAGATTCTACATAACCCAGCCTCTTATGTTTCAGCCTAGACTCCTCAGCTTCTAACATGATCTCTACATAAGTTGCGACCTCAACCAGCTTCTCATACTATTTGAACATGTTGCCTATTATTTTCATCAAGATCTTGAGCCTCAATCTCTTTTCAAACTCCAAGCATCGACACTCCTCGGTGCAAAGCATGCCAAACTGGTAAAACTGGCCTCAAATTCTGCCACTAGTGTATCAAGCTGTCTAAGCTCCTCAAACTATTTCCTCAACCTCTCCCTAGCCATGGGAGGCAAAAAACTTCTCCTAGAAGGTATGGGTGAATGCCTCCCAAGTGTGCTCGATCCTAATCTTATCAGATTTCTACCACTGTCTGGCCTCCCTTTTGAGATGAGAAGATGCCAACGCTACTTGGAGCTCTCCATCACAGCTATCCAAGATCTCAAAGGACTTAACAATTTGCTTTAACCATTCATCAGCCTTCATAGGATCAGGCCCGCCGCTAAATTTGATAGGGTTAGAGCGAAAGAATTCCTTCTTCAAGAAAGTGCTTCAAGTTTCTCCCTTTATTGTTCTTGCCGCTTGCTTGGCTTGGAGTATGTCCATGGACTCTCGAAGAATGCTAGACATTTTCAAGCTAGTTCCCTCATCGTATCTTGGGCCGGAGGAGAGGCCACATTATTTTGTCCTACCCCTTTTTCTTGGTGAAAAGATCTTGTTGCACCAAAATACCTCGACCATCGCGGTGAGGTTTACTACGGCCTTTGCCACGTCTGGACATCCTATATAAAAGTAAGAGATAATGGAATTAACTCACAATTTATGCACCCATACGCCAACCCACATGTCACACACTCGAGTAGTCACAACCCTATCCATATATTCATTAAGCATAAAACAATCCACATAAGCACATAAACACATAGAGCATATACAAATCATCCTCCTAAGATACCGACTTGTTCCATGACACTCAAGGACTTCCAAGTGCAAAAAGAATTGATCAAGTGCCTTTCCATTGGGACTTCGATAAGTGTGATGTACACATCATATCTGAGAAACTTGACCCCATACCTACATAGTCACATAAGCACATAAACATATAAAGTACTAACGTCACATCCAAACATGATAACCCATTGTGGCATAGGCCACATCTCATGAGCTCCAAGTATATAGACTCGGTTAACTCTGATACCAAATTGTAACAAATATGTTCTATAACACCCTAACCTTGCTTTTGCTTAATTAATTATTTAATCGTTAATTAGCCTTGCGATAATTGCTTTTTCATGTGTTAGTATAAGTGTTGTATAAATTATGTGATAAAGAGATTAATTCCGATTCGGAAGAGCTAATATGAGACCTTGAATATTTAATTTGTCATGTACTTGATTGATTTAGAATCATGATATTTGCATATGAGTCATGTCTCATGTTTAATTGCATGTATGAGAATTTAATTTATGATAGAACAAATTTGTCTGATTCACTAATTTTCAGATTGATTCAGAAATTTTGTATGAGACTTCACAATCTAAATTGACATGTGTGAGATTAATTTATAGCTATGAATTTATATATAAATGATTATTTCATGTTTATTTGCAAAATTTATATGTTTATAAGTTTTTGATTCTGTAATTTAAATATGACTAAATAATTGTAATTTAATTGGTATGAGTCTAATTCAAGTTTAATTGTGTAATTAAGGGTTATATATGATTAGATTAACTATATTTAATTAGTTTGATGAGTTGTTTTATGTTAATTTTAATTTGTTAAGTTAAGGCCTTGTTTGGATGGTTTAGTCATTTTTTTGGGTTAAATAGAGATGTAGAGTGAGTTGGTGTTAGCTTGTGTGTCTTATGTTGAGAGCTTAGAGAGAGAGGAGGAAGAGAAGTTAAGGTTTCTTGATTTCTTCATCCTTTTCATGTTTTGATCTTGTTTTGCATGGATTCACATACTAGTGCTTGTATTTTGGGTTTTGTAGAGAAGTTCATGGAACTTTGCAATCTAGGGTTTGAGATTGATGAGTTCATGCATTTATCTTGTGTTCCATCCTTGTAATCACGCATTTTTCATGATTTTATGAGAGAAATCATGTAGCAGTCTTGTTTTGTAAGATCAATTGCATGTATATGGAAGTTTTGAGGAGAAATTTCATGAGTTTTGTATGCTAGGGTTTGGAATAGATGGATTCTTATGCAATCACTCACAATCATCCATGTATCATTACATTTATTGTAGGTTTAAGGTAGAAATCTTGCATTGATTGTGTATTTGAAGATTCATGAAAGTTTCATCATGTTTAAAATAGTGAATGAGAGATTTTGAAAATTTGTTTTGAATCTTGAATAAATCTTTCAATTGATGGTATCTAACATGTTTTTAGAACCTTGTGACTCATTTTATGAAAGGAATTTGAAGTTTGTGGATGATTTTTAAAGATGAGGTTTCATGTTAAAGTTACGAATCAGAAAACTTGGAGATTGTTTTGAATCTTGAATTATTCTCACAATTGAAATTATTTTACTTATTTTTGGAGCTTTGGGACTCTATTGAGGTTGGTTAATTTAAGTTTGAGAAGATTATTTTGAAGATGAGTTTTATGTTCAAATTTATGAAGCAGAAATCATTAAATTAGGCTTGATTCATGGATTAGGTTTTCAATTGACTATGTTTTTTTCATGTTTTCTTGCATATGGGACCCCTCAGGACATCTAGAACTTCCATTTAGCAATCTAAGAGCATGTTAGCAATGTTTTGAGCTAGGCATAAGGTTGAAGTTAGGTTTAAGCTGTTTGTTGCATCGTTTATGTTCTAAATCTTCAAGTACATGCTATGTGTGATATGTAGGTCTAGCACCAAGCGTTGAGCCTTCTGTTTAGAGGTTTTCTCATATTTTCTTCTTTTGCAATAGGAATTTCTAGTTCACTTTCAATACTTTCATTTATGGATAGATTTGTGGTATTTTTTCTTATATAAAATTTATTTCTTATGCATTTTGTGATAAATCATGAGATTGGGGGTTTGGATTTAATGTTCTGGGGTTTACCTTTTTGGGTCGGGTTATGAATTTGAGTGAATGACGAATAGAAAAGTTGGAATAAAAAGTGTTTTTGTGAAAAGTTTCAATTTCTTCAAAAACCCTAGTTTGGCTCATAGAGATGATTATGGTTTTTGCTTAAACTAAAAGTGGCATCACAAAGTCGAGGTGTTAAATTGCACATATCCATGTGTAGACACCCCATTTTTGACGACCCTTATGACTTGGATATCATCGTTTTTTGAAGTCCTCAGCAGAATGCCACAACTTTGAGCCTTTCAAACCTTGCACCCCTGTTGCTTTGTCCTGGACCAAACCTGTGATCTTCAAGCCTGCAACCTCTAGTGGCCTGCCGACCACCTCTATGGGCTGCCAGCCACCAATGTCTTTTGCGGATATTTTGTGACAACTGTGCCAGCTGTTTGCACAGATGCTTGCATCTGCTCCCACGTGTATGGTTGGATGTTTATGAGGGAAATTCATGTTTGTCTATATATAGAGAGCCTCCTCTCTTGCTTTGGGGTTAGAAAAAATTTGGAGCAAAATTTGTCCTCTCTCTCGCAAATTATTTAACCCTTGCTTACATATCCTTCACCTTTTCCTATACACTCTTAACCAAACCTCTCCATCTTTGAGCTCTTGATGGTGTGTTTGCCTTGGTTTATTGCTTGGAATTAATTCTCCTCTTCAAGAGGTATAAGGCTTTGCCTCTTTGCTTGTTTTATTCACTCTTTTTCTTGCTATTTTCTAACTGTTTTTGGGCTGTAAAAACTCTTTATTTTTTGGTTGAAGCTTGGGTTTTAAGGCCAATAAAGGTTTAGGGGTGCTTCACCCTTCTCTATACCTTGTTCTGAAGGCCTTTACCCTTGTGTTTCCCACCCTTGCACTATCTTTTTTTTTTTTTTTTTTTTTTGAGCTTTTAAACACTGATTTTTAGAGCTATTTTAGTGGCTAAAATCATGGTTTGAAGTCCAAAATTGGAGGGTTAGCCTCCCCTCCATGTAATTTACTTACTAGTCTAGCATGCTCCATGTTTTAGCTTATTAATCTAGCTATTTTTGTCTCACTTCCAACATGTTTTAGGACTATTTTTAGACTATTTTAGGACTATCTTTAAGTGTTTGCTACATTTGAGCTTTGCTTTGCATGCTTGTGGTGTAATTGTCCTCATGAGTTTAGTGTTTTAGGTCTTAGACGCCACCTTATTTGAGTTGATTGCATTTATTTATGGCTTTCCATAATTGTGATCACTCTTAATCATCTCTAAAACCTCCCTCCTTTCTTGGCTTTTTTTTTCTTTGAAAGTGGTTTCAAACTACTTGTTTGTTTAAGCATGAGATGGAGATGTCATGCTTAATGGTTTAATCCCTTTGGGGGTTCATTACCAATGGTATGATACCTCTTTCATGCCCAAAGCAACTCTTGGTTTGAGCCCTCCTTCCATTAGAGGACTTAAATTCACTCTTTGGACCCAATGAATGAAACGATGGTTGGTAATTAAAATGGGACTAAAATGGTCCAAGATAAGAATTTGATTTTGTGTTCAATCAGACGTTAATTGAACACATGGAAGCTTGAGGCATTTCATACTCATTAGTAGTGAAATGGTTCAAGTTTCCAAGGTCGCCACTTCCCTTGATCAATTCATGAAAAAGAAGAGGTTTGAATCTTGTTTTGTTGCATTTATTGAACTTGCACATTTTGGTTCATAAGCCATCATGCAATCAAATTGCTTGAGTTGGTGGTTTGTGAACCAAGTTTTGTCCCTTCTTTGAGCTTCCTGATGATAAGGAGGGGTGAGTTGTGTAGACAACCCTTGAGAATACTCTATGCATGCTCTGTTTGTTCTTTGTTGCAGCAAGATGAACCCTGCAGTAGTGGCCAACAGGCTATCACTGGTGGATGGCAGCCATCACTCCTGGCCGGCCGGCCACCTCTACAAAATTCAGCAGCGTGTTTTTTGGGCAGAATAGAGATATTCTGGAAGTGGACAAAGGTGTTAGTGTTCTACTATGCAACAGAGGCTTTCTGGAAGCACAACAGTGGCCTTTTAAGGTGGAAACTGAGCACTTTCATGAGCAGTTCTCGCGTATCGAGCTTGTTAGATATTTGTTGTAATTATTTAGTTGTAGCTCGTTAATTTTTGTAAAGTGTTGTAATTAATTAGTTAGTTAGCTAGTTGTTTGATTTTTTCTTGTAATTATTTTAGTTAACTAGAATAGTGAATTAATTCGTTTTGTAATAATTAGTTAAGTAGTTTAGCTATTTATTCATTTCATTTTGTAATAGTTAATTAATTAGCTTAGCTTTAATTAGTTAGCTAGTTAGCTAGTTTATTCATTCAGACCCTCTTGTGTGAGGGCGCAATTTGAAATGATGTGTATGTCTTCCAACCCTACGTCTTTCTCCCTTTTATTTATTTGCTTATGATGGTTAGATTAGGACATCATGTTTTGTTTAGAATATCTCATGTTTGCATCCACTTGTCTTGCATGCACCGGGGCTCAATTCATCACTATAACTTGCATCATTAGTTAAATACTTCTTTGAATACATTCTTAGACCACATGCTATTCACTTGATTCATATGCCATATTAGTAGTCGAGCCTAGTAATTGCATATCGCATGTGTTGCATTAGTCATGCTGCATAGTTAGAATCATGCATTTTTCTAACTCTTTTGTTTATTTTGGCTTGGAGTACTAGGTGAGCCTTTTACTTGCTTTAGCATATCGCATGCGTGTGATTGTTGCCATGTTTAGCATGCTTGCCATGAGGGTAATTGCTTAATTGATAAACTGCTTGAATGCCTGTGAATGAAGGCTAGTTGCTTGAATTGAAATAATTTGAGTAATGCTTATATGCAATCACTTTTTCAAGTGGTACATTTTCAAAACAATTTTGCAAAACAAACATGAATCAAGTGTTCCAATTCTTGCAATTTAGTATATACTTGTGTGTGTGGGCATCACATAGTAAGTTAGCCAAATAATCAAAAACAAGAGCATATAATATACATAAAATTCATATCGTGATTAGTAGAGGCCGATTTTAGATCGGGCGAGCGGGGGTGTTCAATTCATGACCTTCTCCTTTCGTACCTAAGTTTCTGAGTCGAGACAATCTTGGTTACGACGGACACGTGGCCTTTGGCACGAGTCATGGGTTTCCTACATTTCTCCAAAAAAATATTTAGGTGGCGACTCTGTATCTGAAAAAGCAGTCTATTTTTTGGCAATTTGATTCAAAATCAATTTTTCAAAAGATTTGCCGAATTTGGACTCTTTGGTGATTATCTATTTCACATTGCACTTATGAGATCAAATTCAGAACTGTAGAAGTCTGATACTGTAGGGCTTCTTTGTCTTCCGAAAGGGGGCATGAAAAAGTCGAGCTACACCATGTTTAATTGAATTTTGAAAATATTTGGAAAATCCATGTAAAAATTGCGACTGAACTCTTGTTGTTGATATTCTAAGTTGTGCTATGCGATGAGATTGAGTTTGGGGATTTTGTGTTGTGAATTGTATTGATGATATGAGATTTGTGATGAAATGATGAGGTGGAGATTTAAGAAATGCGTTGAGTTATGTTGAGTTGTGTTGAGTTGAGTTAAGTTATGTTGAGTTGAGTTGAGTTGAGTTGAGTTGTGTTGTGTTGAGTTGGGTTGAGTTGTGTTGGGTTGTGTTGTGTTGTAATTGGTACTCGTATGGGGAGTCAAGGTGTCTAATTGCCCTATTTACCCATATATTCGGACAATGTGGGAAAATGTTTTTGGGTGTTCACGAGCCCGCCATTTTTAGAGTCGGCAAATGTAGAAAAATATGGTTTTGGGTGTCCACATCCCCTCCGTTTCTGAAGTCACCAAATATGGAAAAAGAAATATTTTTTGGTGTCCAATTGCCCCACCATATCGAGCCGACAAATGTGCAAAAAGAAATACTTTTGGGGTGTCCAATTGCCTTGCCAGATCGAGCCGACAAATGTGGAAAAACATGAATGTCAAGTGCCCGCTATCCTTCCGTATCAAGCCGGTAAAAGGTGGAAGGTGTTGTGAGTTGGGTGCTCGCTATCCTGCCGTATCAAGCCGGCAACATGTGGAATGTGTTGAGGAATGTGTTGAGAAATGTGTTGTGTCGGCGATAATGTGTATGACTCGTAATGAACTTATGAAATTACAATTTGTTGTGTGATTTTTTATAGAGAAGAAATGCATATAGAAATTACTTGAAAAGAATGGAAAATGAAATGGTAATTGGGTAAAGGGTTGATGATGATGAACTCACCGAGTTGTTTTGTGACCATAAGTGAAGATTATGAGTTTTATTTTGTGAATAATAGTAATATCAATTTGAGTTGAGAATTGTGGACTTATGGCAATTGTGGTATAATTGCGTTGGAAGTTTAAGTAAAAATGAAGAATCTTGCGTGAACTTGTGAAAAATGATTTTACGAGCGGTGAATCCTTTAATCTTATAAATTATGAGCCTTCTTAATAAGATGTTTAGGAAAGGAAAGGAGAAAAGAACGAAGTAGGAATACCTTTATCTTTGTATATTCATGATTTGGTGTGCTTATATGGTATCTTCATAGTTATAGCTATGTATGAGTTGAAATTTTGTTTTGAAATATATAAAAGAGAAAAATGGGGCTTTCGCTCAAGTTTTAAATGTTTGAGTATTTTGACAAATTGATGAGTAATCTATGATGATTTGGAGATTTTGTGAAAAAGATGACGAAAAGTAATAATTTTCTTAAAAACCATAGATTTGAAATTTTGGTCTAAAGCGGGTTTTCAATCAGGTTGAGGATTTATTTCATAAATTGAAGACGAATGTTTATTTGAAAGAGGGATTTGACATTGATTGTAAATATTTGAGAAATTGAATTGAAAGGGGTTTATATTCTTGATTTAAGTTGAATTACTATTGATGATAGAAATGTTGATGTGATGTAACGGATATACAAGTGGAAATAGAGTGTACGACGGTGGTTTTTGAATATAAGGGGAACTTGGACTTTAATGTTATAGAGTTATAGTATTTGTGAATTGTAAAATGGAAATGAAATGAACAATGTCTTGAAATTGGATTAATAAATTTAAAATGATGTTGTTTCTTAAGTATACTTGTTTTCAAAGAAGACTTATGGTTTTTTTTTTATGATTAAAGATAATATTTATGGCAGAAAGTTTTATTGAATGTTCAAATGAATTTTGAGAAAATGATACTCTATGTATAATATTTTGGGTATACAAAATGTCACCTTGCTATATTGTATCATCCTGCATGCATGACCATTTCTATCTATGTGTTAGTTATTGTTGTAGAACTATGAGATTCCTACTGGATATTAGTGCTCATCCCACATTGATGAACTTCACAAGTAATTGAAGATTTCAAATATCAGGACATCGTTCTTGTGTAGTCTTATGATTTTATTTTAAGGTTGTAAGATATAGTTGTAGTTCAGAGATTAGTATTTTTCTTGCATGTAATATGGATGTAAGCCTCAGGACATTTCTTTTATTTGTATGTAAATGACACTGCTTTGTACCGAGAGAGAACATGTATATTTATTTATTCATCAATTCATCAAAAGATAAATTGTCATTTGTAAGTGGACTTAATTAATGAATATTGGTAATATTTTTCGAGTAATAAAATACTAGGCATAACATGTTCACTCAGGTTTACCCAATAAAGAAGAGAAAGATTTAATCCCTAGTAATATTAATAGAATTTGATGATTATCACTTTTCCATTGAACTATTCCAATGATTACATCAGTGTTTGTTTACATCTACCAATAAATTAATAATAGTTCAAAAGACAACAGATAATGTAAAAGAGAAGCCAAAAAGGGGCAAACATCTTTTTCAAGGAGTGTTCTTGAATACACAAAAATGGAAGTCTAAATTTCCAAACAAGAATAGCCCGAGGCTGAACACAAAAACATCAAAAGAGAGCTTCCATGCCCCCACCCAAAATTCTTTCCTAAGCTAATAATTTAGGTGGTGTATCGACATCGTTTCCTGAAAGATAGTTTGTTTTGGGGTGAGCTAGTGCTTAGTAGGAAATACATTTAACAAGTTATATAAATAATTGAGATGCATATGTTTATGCCATGCACTTGTTAAGATGAAATTCATATTTTCTCATTTAAAATAAAAATAAAAAAATGCTCTATGCATGGTTTTCATTTAAGTCTCATTTACAACCATGGGTGGTAAATCCACTATGACGTCCCAAGTAAGAGCCCCAAAACCATACATACATATATAGATTTTACATACAAAAAATATTCCCACATTTGCTAACTCTAAAAATGGTGAGGCGATGGGCACCAAAAACCTTTCCCTCTCCACTTTCACCGACTCCTGAAACGGCGGGCTTGTGGACACCAAAAATCAAGTTTTCTACATTTGCCTAATCTATAAACAGTAGGCTCGTGGACATCCAAAATCAAGTTTTCCACATTTGCCAACTCTATAAACGGTAGGCTCGTAGACACCCAAAATCAAGATTTTCACATTTTCCGACTCTATTAATATGCATAACAGTTAAAAAAAATTATTGAAGTGCATAACAAATTATTAAATGTCATAATTCACCATTATTATAAATAATGAACTATACTTTGGCATAACTTATATGTTTTAACTAAAAAAACCACTAGCTATGGGGTAAAAGAATTACAAAATGGCTTAACGAATCCACAAAAATGCATAACGCCACCATTAATAGGCGTAAAAGTTTAAGTAAAAATTAGAAAAAAAATCACTAAAGTACGTGACAAGTCATTAAGTGTCGTAGACTCATAACTCACCATAATCACAAATAATGAACTATATTTTGGCATAACTTGTGCGTTTTAACTCAAAAAACCATTAGTTATGGCATAATAAAACTATAAAATTGCATATCGAATCCACAAAAAATACGTAACGCTACCATTAATTTGCATAAAAACAATCAAATTGTAGAAAAAAAATCATTAAAATACATAAGGAATCTTTAAGTGTCGTAACTCATCATAATCATAAATAATGAACTATATTTTGACATAACCTGTCTATTTTAACTCAAAAAACCACTAGCTGTGGTGTAAAAGAACTACCAAATTACATAATGAATCCACAAAAGTGTAACGCCACCATTAATATGCGTAGAAGTTAAAAGAAATAAGAAAAAAATATTAAAGTATGTAACAGATCATTAAAGGTCGTAACTCACCATAATTATAAATAAGGGCAAATTAGGACGGTAGTTCCTATACTTCAGTGCTTTTGTCATTTTGATCCCTGTAATTCTAATTGACTCAATTTTAATCCTGAATTTATGATTTTGTTTTAATTTGGTTCAATTGAATACAACTCTTAGATTTTTTTTTTTTTTTAATGAAAATCATGCATATAAGTGGCATGTGTCATATTTTTAACAACAAAATTATAAATTTATTCAATTTGGTGATTATTTTCATCAGAAATACTAACGGAATTATCAGTTGGACGAAAAATCTAAAATTATGGATTAAAATTAAGTCAATTTAAAGTGTAGGGATTAAAATGACACAAGGAGCAAAATTTAAGGACCACTAGTGTAATTTGCCCCATAAATAATGAACTACATTTTAACATAAATTGTGTGCACTTTACCTCAAAAAATACTAGCTATGGCATAAAAGAACTCTAAAATTGCATATCGAATCCACACACCAAAAAAAAAAAAAAAAACTACGAATGCCACCATTAATATGCGTAAAATTTTTTTTAAAAAAAAAGTTATAAAAAATGATTAAAGTACGCCACGGCTTAATAAGTGTCATAACTCACCATAATCATAACTAATGAACTATATTTTGAAATAACTTGTGTATTTTAACTCAAAAAATCACAATTTATAACATAATATAACTACAAAATTGTAACGAATCCACAAAAATACGTAACACTACCATTAATATGCATAAAAATAACCAAATAGTAATATAACTACACAATTGCATGATGAATTCAAACAAATACATATCCCCACCATTAATATGCGTAAATGTTAAAAAAAGTTAGACAAAAATCGTTAAAATACGTAACGGTTCATGAAGTGTCGTAACTTATTGTAAGCATAAAAAATGAATTATACTTGGGTATAACTTGTGTGTTTTAACTCAAAAACCACTTGCTGTGATGTAAAAGAACTATGAAATTTGTTAACTAATCCACAAAAATGCATAACGTTACTATTAAAATGCGTAAAAGTTAAAAAAATTAGAAAAAGAAATTAAAGTATGTAACGGATCAAATGTCATAACTCATTATAATTATAAATAATGAACTATACTTTGGCATAACTTGCGTGTTTTAACTCAAAAAACACTAGCTATTGCATAAAAGAACTAGAAATTGCGTAACAAATCTACAAAAATGCATAACGCCACCATTAAAATGCGTAAAAGCAAATAATAAAAAAAAATTAGAAAAAAACATTAAAGTATGTAACTGATCATTAAGTGTCATAACTCTCCATAATCATAAATAATGAATTATACTTTGACAAAACTTGTGTATTTTAACTCAAAAAATCACTAATTATGACAGAGTAGAACTACAAAATTGTGTAATGAATCCACGAAAAAAATGTAATACTACCATTAATGTGAGTAAAAACAAATAAATAAAAAACCACTACAGTACGTAGCGGTTCGTTAAGTGTCATAACTCATCATAAACATAAATAATGAACTATACTTTGATATAACTTGTGTGTTTTAACTCAAAAAATTACAAATTATGGCGTAAGATAACTGCAAATTTATGTAACGAATAAAAAATAAAAAAAAGCAACGCGTCCACAAAAATGCATCATGGTACCACAAATTTGCTTAAATGTTAACTTTTTTTTTAATTTTATTTTTGGTAAAAAAATCCATTAAAATACGTAACAATCTTCAAGATAAAATTTAATTTTCCCCCCCAAAATTGACTATTCAATTTAATCTTTGTTTTTTTAATAATATAAATTTTACACCTAAAGTAATCGATTTTGAATCAATTTTACCCCACTATCGGCTAGGATCGATTTTGACGCTTTACTGAAACTTTATTTGAAACTTAATTTTACCTCTCAAACTATCAATTAGACTACTAAATATAAATATATATATATATAAACTTAAAATTTAAATATTTAATAATAATTTTCATCATTTAATATTGTTTTTCAAATCTCAAAAGTGATATCTCTAAAAAAAAAAAAAAAAAAAAAAATATGAGTGGTCTAGATTTTATTTACACAGTTTTCAACCTCCTCTTTGTCAATTAGTCCAATTCAGATTAATCTAGGCAATAAAGTAGTTACATTTGTTATGACAGAGAGAGAAGAGAGTAGACTTAGAATTTTGGGCTTAATTAGCCTGTGTTTGGGAAGAGCTCTTCAGGTTCAAATAGCACTATAGGATAAAAGAGAATCAAATAGCCAAATGAAGACAAAAAAAGGGAGTTTTGCTGGGTAACCATCAATGGCCAGTTAAATTTACGAAAGTACCCCCACATTATTTGCAAGGGCATCGCCTCAGGTGCTAAAAAAAAAAAAAAACTTTGCCCTTTTTATAGCCTTTTCCCAGGAAAAGACAAAGAAAGAAGAAAAAAAAAAATTAAAAAGCTTTTCCTACCAAAGGGAGGCTTAGTTTTCCAACCACTGATTTAAAGTAATCTGATACTTGGTGACTTCGAAATGAATCATATTTTTTTAAGAAAAGGTTGGGACGCCAGTGGGGGAGACTCTCAGCACTCTCACTGCGTGTTGATTGGTTAGGTATCGTTTGATAACACTTATATTTTTTAATTTTTTATTTATATTTATAAAAATTTTAAAAATTAAAATAAAAATTTTTTTGGTAAAATTTTTGATTTATAAATTAGTGGTTTCAGTTTATAAATTTGGTCAAAAAATAAAAACACAAAAAATGTGTTTTCGTTTTGAGTTTTGAGTTTTTTTTTTTTATCACCCAACACTAGCCACCACCCGCCACCATTTTTTACCACCGTCTTCTGCCACCACCACCTACCACTACCACCACCACTCACCACCCACCACCACCACCACTTGCCACCATCACCACCACGGCCGCCACCATCGCCATCCACCCACCATCACCACCACTATCCATCCCCCGCCACCACCACCCGCCACCTACTTGCCACCACCACTCATCACCCACTTGCCACCACCTGCCACTACTAGCCACCCACCACCTCCAGCAACTCGCTACCCACCTGCCATCACCACCCGCAACCCACCCGTCACCACCACCCACTCGCTACCACCTACCACCCGCCACCGTCACCCACCCATCTACCCACCACCACCATCACCCGCCACCACCCACCACCACCCGCCATCCGCCATCCACCTACCACCACCACCTACCACGCGCCACCACTACCCACTACCCGCCACCCTCACCCACCCACCCATCCGCCACCACCCACCACCCCCCACTCCCTACCACCCACCACCCGCTATCGCCCCCCCCCCACCCACCACCACCACCACCCGCCACCATCTACCACCCACCTGCCACCACCACCCACCATTCGCCACCACCACCACCACCAACCGCCACCATGACCACCCACTCACTACCACCCACCACCCGCCACCGTCACCCACCCACCCATCCACCACCACCACCGACCTGCCACCAGCTACCCACCACCCACTGTCACCACTTTCCACCACCGTCTTCCGCTGCCACTTGCCACCACTTGCCATTTCTCACTCTTTTTTATATTTTAAATTTTTTTTTTAAACATTTTGTCAATTACCAAATGCGTTTGTAATTTATGTTTTTCTAAAAATAAACAAAAACCAGTTTATAAAATTTTTGTAAATATAAACTGAAAACGTAAACGTTACCAAACACGCCCTTAGAAATTATTTTTTATGTTATTTTATTCTATTTTTCTTTCAATCACCAATTCTCATGTATGTGTGGGGGTGGTGGAGGTAGGAAAGGAATGGGGTCTCTAGCAAAGTTCTATTTTTTTTTAATAAATTTCTTTTGTAAATGTTATTACTTAAAATTTATTTTTCTTGTCTTTTTTGATAAAAAAAATGTTATTAGATATTTAAATTTACATTTGATATAGATATATATATATGTATATCATGGGTCTAATTAATATTTTGAGGATAGTTTGGTGGATAAAATGAAGTTTCAGTGTCATGTCAACAATTTCTACACTACAAGAAATTACTCTTTTAGAGACTAATAACTTGTGATAATTTACTTATAAAACTACCAAAATGACTCTTGATATTTCCTGTTATGCTGTGTAACTTTTTGAGACCAATAATTTTGGTTGTCAACACATATTATTGGCATTTTTTAGGGACCAAATAATGAAAAATTACAAAACCTCACCTGATGCAAATACACGCTGAAAACCGTATCCAAGCTTCACAATGCATAAAAACTTCTCTCTCTATATGTCAAGCTCCATCGCAAGCTTCATTGTAGGTCTTCGCTCTGTCCATCTCGAGCTCCACTGCAGATCAGTTTGAGATCTACAAGCTTCAATAGATCTACCTTGTTCTTCACATTTTCTGTAGATTTGGTGCGTCCCTCTATATATATATCTGTCTATACATATATACATACATACATATATATATATATATTGATTGTAGATCTATAAAGAACACAATAAGTAGTTCACATTTTTGTTCGATTGGCGTGCACATTGTCATGGATGCAGTTTTTCTATAGGTTGATTCTTCACCTTCTTCTTCATTTTTTTGCAGATTTCTGCTACTTTGAAGACATCGATTGGTTAATTCACTCTCTATCAAGGTATTTCTCAATCCTTCAAGTAGTATTGAGTTTTTAATACAGATTGTAGCCAAAAGTTAGTTTTAATGTTGAATTAATAAAATTAATTTAACTCATTCTGTTTGATTTTTGTTTACTTCATCCTTTTGATGTGAATTTTAATTTAACTCAGGTTTGTTAAAAGAACTAGACCATATATGTTCCCTGTTCTGTGTTGGCTGGAACATCTTCGGGGAGAGGTGAAGATCCTTGGCAAGGATCTGATTACCCCAAATTAATAAATAAATAAAAGTAATGCCAAACTCTAATATAACATGAAATATCATCAGAGCTTAAAAATTACTCAAGTTATTTTTTCAGTCAGTGTGGAGAGAGCACAATCGTCTTGAAAATTACCAGTGATTTCACATTTTCAACTTCATTTTGAACTAGAAAAGATCTTTATTTTTGTGATTCTGACTTGGTACATATAATTGAATAGGAGCATTGTTGCAATTTCCTTAATTTTCAATTCCGTTAGCTGGCATTTGCATGGGAGAAAGCTAAAATAAACGAATGCACCACGAGATTGTGGTTAAAATTATGTTTATTAATCCCAAGTCTTTTTCAGAGTGATTTGGTTGTGTTACAGGGTTAAAGATAGTAGTTCACTGCATTTTTTAAGGGAAAATTATTTAGAGCTCTTAGGGCAAGCCTATGGGCATGTGGATTTTTATTGGTTTAAAATAAATAGTTGAACCCTATCACTCATTTGAGCCAATCTCAAATGAGTTTTAATGGAGTCGATTAAGAGTTGATCTTGAATCATTTTGTTTTTAAGGATAACATCTCACCTTGCTTTACCTAATTGTTTTTTGGTCAGTATACAATTATTTAAGAAGAGGTGTCAAGGAGGTACAACTTGTATAAAGATCTATACCATCTATACATCTAGATGCCTAAAAATTGGTTCAAATTTTTGTTGCCTTTGATAGATGGATAAAAAATTGCCTATTAATGGATGGATCATATTTTAACCCTATCATTAGTATATATGATAGATTAGTTTCCAGTCTATGATTCGTATATTGCCTTTAACATTGTTGTTGGTATGGTTTCTCTTAGTTCTTGACGTACTAATTTTTGTTGTCAAAATTTGACTGCTAATGACCTTCTACATGGCTTTTTTTTGTAAATAGCTAAGAGGTTTGCTAGGTTTTTATTCTTGGCAACCCCGTTTGACAAAACTCCTTTCAGATGTATTTATTTTCGCACTTTTATTTCAGTGATGCTATGAGTTTATTAGATGCGAATCCAAATCCGAATCGAGCCATGCAGAGAAGTTTGTGATGTTAATGCATTCAAAATTGCATGTCAGCCGTTGCTCGCTCGAGCCAAGGAGTGCTCGCTCGAGCTAAGGCTTGCTCGCTCGAGCCAAGGAATGCTCGCTCGAGCGAAGGATTGCGTCCATACAAAAACCTGAAAGAAGTGATTGGTCGCTCGAGCCAAGGATCCGTCGCTCGAGCCAAGGCACTAGTAGAAATCATGAAAATTACTCTCCTCGCCGAGCTGTGAAAGCTGGCCGAGCGAGCCTCAAAATCCGAATTTCTCAAGGAGTCTGTTTTCTTCCCAATCTTGGATTACTTTTGGTTCTCTATAAATACTTGGTTTTCTCCCAAAACTAAGTAATTCATTGAAGTCCTCCAGATCTTCTTTTTGGTTCTTAAAGGTTTATATCTGGGGATATTTTGTTATTTTCTTTGATGTTTTATTGAGTATTTAACTCATGGTTTAAAGAGAATACATCAAAGGTTTGTTTGTTATACACAAAAGAGAGTTGTTCTTGATTGTGAATTCTCAAGAATTGAGCTCAAGCTTTGGAGGAATCCGGAGTGGCTCATCGAAAAGACAATTCCGTCTTTGAAGATGGGGTTGGAAGAGGCACATAGAGGTTGGTTCAATTAGGCATTGTGAATTCGCTAGATAATTGAGAGTGATACCTGTGTAATTCCTTTATATCTTCTTAGTGGATTGTTCTTGTGGCTGTTTCCCGTGGTTTTTTGATCACAATTGGAAGGTGTCCAATTGTGGTTTTTCCACGTAAAATCTTTGTGTCTCTTTCTCTTGATTGTTTGATTGGGATTGTTATATTCTGCTTAAAATTGATACATAATCACAAATCAACATCTAGGTGTTTTCTAGATTTTTCAAGGTTGCCTAGAGCTCAGCCTGCTCAGAATCCTGCAGGGATGGTTCTTGTGGACTGACCAACAGAAGGATCCCAATCTGCACCATGTTGTGCCTAATATTTGTTTGTAATTTTCTTCTACCTATCTTTTTCCTTGTTTTCCTTTTTTCATTATTATTATTTTTTATTATCCATCATGCCATAGTTGTCTGATTTTAAAATTAAAGCAACTTTTATTGATACATATCCCGAAGTACACTTCTAATGAGTATATATATTCTAGAAAAATAAATAAATGAACAAATAAAGGAGTGTTGTTGCGGAACATGTGCCTGCAAGTTTGGGTGCCTGTTCTTTTCTGATTTGGTGCATAATCTCTTAATTTCTTTCTTCATTCAAAAAGTTACTGTTATCTATGCCTGTTTGCATAAAGTGCATGGCTTTACGGGTAAATCATCATGAATTTGAAAGAAGCAATCTCATGTGCAAATATCTTGTTTTTTTTGTTTTTTGTGTGGTGGTGGGAGGAGGGGAGGAGGTTGCTGTTGAGCATTTCAAGTTGGCAGTCAAGGATGGGTACCGTAAGATAAGATGCTAAACAGTGTGCTGTACATGACTATAGGTGTGTTGGGGTTAGATGAAGATAGTAGTAGTATGATTAAGCTCATCTCCTTTCATTTACTTGTGTAAGGGTTGGCCAGATAGTCTTAGGTACATTTGAGAATCAAAACACATCGAGACACTCAGAGGGGATGACTGGGAGAGAAACATAGTAGTCCAACCAATGTTGTGACCTAAGTTGGCTTTTGCGCAAATGCATTTGTTTAGGCTGTCAATTTTGTGTATTTTCTGTTTTAGGAAAGTTTTCACTTATCAATTACAGTTTTCCTGATTTATATGCTGCTGTTTGTTATGGTAAGTTTCTACTCCTTTCTGGTATCTAAATTTGAGTGTAGACACCCCATTTTTGACCGTCCTCAAGACCTGGACGTCACCGTTTGAATACCCGGTGATCATTTATGTTTGTGTTTGTTTGGAGTTCCTGGAGTTCTCGGCTACGCGCCTTGCCTCAGGATCTCCGAACTCGACTGTTTGTGTCTGGTTTTACACCAAACACTTGTGTTTTGCCTTGGAAAGGCAGAGGATGCCTTGTGAGACATCCCCTTGCACCACCCAAGGTGGCTAGAGGCTACCGGCTGGATTTGTGTTGCCACCGCAATGTATATTACCGTCGGCACTATTTGTTGCTTGGTCGGCACTATTTTTGGCAAAATGACATTTTTGCCCAAATTGACCATCGCTCAGCTTGCTTTTTGAGATATTTTAAGGCAGCTGTCTTGCATCTTCTTTCCCTCCATACACGTGTATGGAGGGATGAGCTTCTTGGTGACTTAACTTGTAAGTTTGGTTGTCTATAAGAGAAACCTTCCTCCTCTTGGCTCAAGGGTTGGAGAGTTAGACATTTTAGAGAGAAAAGACCTCAGAGAAGCTCTGGTTTTAGGGTTTGAGTTCTATATCTAACCTATCTCTCTTTTTCTCTCTTGTTTGTACACTAGGTGCTTTAGTCCACATTATTGCACACAAGCACCTAGTGTTTCACCTCCCCTTGGCTACTGAGGTTCCAAGAGGTTGTTCTTAGAGTTTTTGGCTAGATTAGAGCTTAAGGAAGCAACAACATCATCTTTGGTGAAGAAGGTCAACAAGGGTGAGAAACTTGCTTTATTTCCCCCATTCTTGCATTCCATTTTTACCTATCTTTGAACTATTTTTGTGCTTGGTGTTTAATACAAAAAAGTTCTAGTTTTTAGTCCTCTTGATAGTTTACTAAGGGTGCTTTGTGCTTTGGGGAAGTTTGGCCTCTCTTAGGCCTTGAAAGGCCTCATTTTTGTGCTATTTTGTTGAGCTCCGGGATTTTGGTGTTTGGGTCTCTTCACCACTGAAATCTTGAGGGATTTCAGTGGTGTAGATGATGCCTTGAAGTCCCAAGAAGGAGATGGCCATCCCCTCTCCTTGTTGTCCTTGAAAAGGACAAGTTTTGGCCTCTTGAGGAAGCCTTTGTTGGTGTGTGTATTGAGCATGTCTAGGCTGCATTTTATGTTTATTATGCCATGATATGACATTGCTAAGAGTTGATTTTGGTGCCTTATGCATGCTTAGCATAGTTGCCATGTAATGCCTTGTGATCCCTTAACATGTCTTAGGTTGTGTGCCTTTGTTTCTAGCATGTTTTAGGCTTACATTTGTGAAGCTTGTATGCTTATTTTGCCATGAATGAGGTCTGTCCATAGTTATTTTGGTCGACCCTAGCTTGCATTATATAGCCTCTTTGCATGTTTGGCTTGTTGGCCTTAAGTGCATAAATGTGTAGCATGCCTTGTTTGCATTATTTTCAATGGTTTGGAACCATTTAGCATGCAATTTCAGTCCCTTCGACATGCTTGTTTGATTGCCTTGCATGCCTCTTTGAAGCGTTGAATGCATATGTTGTATGCCTCATGCCTTGACCTTTGTGTATGCCTTGCTCTAGAGCCACTTAGATGCCATCTAGGAGGTCCCATTTGTATGGTCTAAGGCTGCCTTAGACCTGTTTTAAGCCTTCTTGGCCTTGTGAGGCTTGGTTGGCTTAGCCATGGTTTAGGTTTCCTTTGGCTTGCCTTGGATGCTTGGGCCATTTGTTGCATGCTTAGTCTATTTTGTTACTTGGTTTGGCACCATGTTTTGCATAATTTTTAGAGCTTTCTATGTATGCTAATTGTCCATGTTTAGCTTCCTTTAAGTGTGCTTAGAGCTTGCTCACTTGATGCTTAAGTTGGTACCTTAACATGTGCATGTGTGCATGTGTGATTAGCTTTCATTTTTGGGCACTTTGGCTACTGATTTTGGGTTAATTTGGAATTGCCTAAGTCATGTTTAAGTTCACCCCATTGTTAGGCTTGTTTGATTGCCTTGCATATGTGTTTGCATACTAGCATCCTTGCTTGAATTGCCATGTTACACGCCAAGTTAACATGCTTAGGGTTGCATTGCATTGGCATGCATGCTCTACCTCTTGACCAAGTCATGATGGAGGTAGAAGCCCCTTGGTTTGTTTGTTTGCATTGCGTGCATTTGAAATGAAAGTGCACATTTGATCCTTTGGGCCATCATGCATGGGAATGCGTGATTGGTGGCCCGAGAATCGAGGCACATGCCCCTTTGAGTCACAAACATGATAAGGAGTGTGTTTGGTGCATACATTGCTGGAATTACATTGCCATGCAAGTTTTTGCCCTCTGCTGCTGTGAGTTGCAGGTTCTGTAGACATTCAGTGCCGATCGGCAACATTTAGTGCCGGCCGGCATTAAATTATCAGCCGATGAGTTCATTTTGTGCCGGTGGCCACATACTTCAGCCGGTGGTGTTTCCCCTCAGCCGGTGGTATCCCCCAGTGCCTTGAGAAGTAGTTCTGAGACTTTGGCACTTTGAAAGGCGAGCAGGAAAACAGAGGCGCCTAGGCATGGCAAGGTAATTCGAGCAAGACCGAACACGTCTTTGCATTTGGCTCTCTCCTCGAGGCGGTTTCTCGCTTTTTCTTAGTTTAGTTAGTTTGTCAACTAATTAGGCTATTTGTAATATTTAATTAGCTTGCGTAGTTAATTATCTGTATTATTCTTTTGGGTCCCTCCGAGCGAGGGCATATCTGTAGTAAGTGTGGGTGAGTGGTGTGTATGTCTTCCAACCCCTACTTCTTTCTCCCTTTTACTTACCTGCTTATGATGGTAGATTAGGGCACATTTATTTTAGCATACCTTATGCCATGCATGCGCGCATCCATGCATTTGTTGATATGCATCGGGCTCGGTACATCATACAAACTGCATTGTATTTTCAATTCCAAATTGAATACGTGCATCAAATAAAGTGCATTTCACATGCCATCTTTAGGGTTAGCCGAGCCTGTCTAATTGCACTCTGTATGCGTTGCATTAGTCATCTTAACGTGAGCTAGGTCACGCATATTTTGCTAACTAGTTTATTGTTTTGGCACGGAGTACAATGTAAGTATTTATGCTTTAGCATCTCGCATACATGTGAATGTTAACATGACAGTATGCTTGCCATGCGGCTAAGTGCTTATATGAAATAAACTGTTTGAATGCCTGTGGGTGGAGGTTGGATTGCTTGAGTTGGAATAACTCATTGAAATCCGTATTTTAGCCTACTTAAGTAGTAGCAATTTCAAATTTTCCAAACAAACGGATATGCAATGCTTGTTTCCAAATTAGACAATCTAGTCTATACTTGTTTGCTGTGCGCATCACATAGTAATTCTAGGCTACTAACTGGAATAAGAACACATAACGTTTTCAAAATTGGATATCATGATTAGTAGAGGCCGGTTTTCGGACCGGGCGAGAGGGGGTGCTCATAGCTGACCTTCCCCAATCGTGCCAAGTTCGAGCCGAGGCAACTTTGGTGATGACAGACACGTGGCCTTTGGCACCGAGTCAGGGTTTCCTAAATTTCCCAAAAATAAAATATTTAGGTGGCGACTCTGTATCTGGCAAAGCAGTCCATGTTTGGCACTTCTTTTCAAAATCTGTTTTTCTCAAAACGATTTGCCGGAGTTGGACTCTTTGGTTCAAGATTAAGAACCGTGACATTTGAGTCCTTGAACTGTAGTGACCCACCATTGAACCAGAGCGGGGGGGACTCGCACTCCTCGTCCGGGATGCGTTCGGGGACGTCTACATTGAGCTGAACTCAAATTTGCTATCTTTGGCAATTGCATATTTTTCTTTATTAATTTCATGTTTTACAAGGAATTAAATTTGATTACTTAACTTCCTAGTGGTGCAAGTCATCTTGTACAGTAGATAGACCTACCATGTTACACCTTCTTGGTGCTTTTAGCAGATTGCCTTCCCTATGAAAAGCAAAAACTACAATGTTGGATTAGATTTATAAACATAATTTTCTAGAAGCTTGAGGACATCACCTTCTTGGTTATGCCTGGAAATCTTTTAGTAGGTTAACAATTCAGTGCAAAATCAATTATCAAATTCCAATCTTAGAATTATAATTTATGATTTCAATCTATATGTCGAATGTCTTTGCTCCATATGTTTTTTTTTTTTTTTTGACCTTGTCTTTGCTCCATTTGTGAGTGCTTATATTAAAACTCTCTCTCTCTCTCTCTCTCTCTGACATACAGTGGTTACATTGTCAGGTTTTTGAAAGATCCAAGTGCAATTAAGGTTTGATTACCTCACTTTTTTCAATATTGATTACCTTCCCTCACGTTTTTCAATATTGATTAGCTTCCTTTCCAAATCTAAATCCTTTTTCTGGGTTCCGAACATACATATTGCTTCATCAGGGCCTTGGGTTGCCATTTCCATTGTCTCATTGGATTGGAATTTAAAAGCTTGGCGAGTTCTAACTTATACCTTTGGTTGTTTTTGTTAGAACAACTAAAATAAAATTTTAGAAAACTGGTTAAACAGAGCTAGATTGAATAGTACATATACAACAAACATCATATAACCAAAGCTATAAAATAGTTAGCATGAAGTTTTAGAACAATTCTTCAACATTTAGTTTCATTTCTACATTTAAATCCCTTTTGTGGGTTCTGAACATCCATGTTTAATCAGTTTTTAATTTACGATTTCATTTCCCATTGTCTCTACCACAATTGGAATTTAAAAGCTTGGCCAATTCTAACTTACAGCTGAGGTTGCTTTCAATTTGTTCTTGCAGATGTTTCGCTTGGTATTCGATAAACCTGTTGCACCCACCTCAGAGCTCCTGAAGAAACTTAGGACCTATTCAGGTATATTGAGGCTAATATTTGTGTCTTTCTTTTCATTATCTTTCTTTGAAAAACTTCTTTTCATATGAAAAAACTAGCCTCACCGATTATGTACCATTTTTACTTTTAGTCACCTATATGAATGAGTATTGAGATGAAGGCTTGAAATCATTGTAGCCAAAATAGATGTATGATAATATTGATATTTTACTAAGCAATTGACAAATCGTGATGAGTATTACGCAGTAGAGCTCTTCGTGACTAGATAACTCTCTAATGTTTATCACATTTTTCTTCTCTAGTGGCAATGAAGATGAAGGAATGTCATGCAGAAGCAGATTGGGCGGGAAGGGGAAATTTTGGTTTTAAATAATTGTCCCTTTCTACTTTAGGGAGCTTTGGTGTTTGTGATGCTGACAACGAGGAGTCCCTTAATGAAAAGTATAAGAAGTTTCGATGTGATATTGATCTACTTCCTCATGATAGCAACAATTATCGGTTGATTGAGAATTACATGATATGTCAATTTTGTAAACTTTGAATTTGGAAACTTTTTAAAAGCGTTTTGAAAGCATTGAGTTTGGACATTTTGAATATCCTAAGAGCTATGTACTCATTATGATTTGGTAATAGAGTGGCTTTGATGTGTGGATGTCAATTTTTTTTTTTTTTTTAAAGATTGGATGACATTTAATTTTTGTGCATTTTTAGCTATCCCAACTTTGATTTTTAGCGACGAAAATGTGTTGTAGAGAAAGTTATTTGTTTTTTAGCGACCAAATATCATTGTCATTAAAAATGTCATTATTTTGTTTTTCGCGACCAAATTGGGACATTTTATGACAAAAGTATTAGCGACCAAATGTTTAGTCTTATAAAATCAAACATTTTGTGACAATATAAAATTGGTTGCTAATTGTCATTTTTAGAGACATTTTCAAAAATTCGTCACTAAAGACTTTTCTAGACGCACTTTTAGTGACTTTTTTAGTGACGAATTTAATTTTGTCACAAAAACTATTTAGAGACCAAAATAATGGTTTTAGGGACCAAAATAATTGGTCGCTAAAAGTCTTATATGTTGTAGTGCTATATGATTATAGACAACACATAATGGCCGAGGTAAAATTAATACCATAAATAGTTTAAATGTAAAATTGATAATATTAGAAGAACATGAGTTAAATTGCAAAGTGGTGATAATTTGGAGAGTAAAATGAAATTTTCTTAATCTTTAAATTCTGTACACAAGAGGAAATTCATTTTGCTTTCTCAAGCTATTCTAAAAACTATTGGTGGGGTTGTGACCAACGCTCCAAATTGATTACCCAATCAATACTTTAGGCAACTGGTACACAATCGATTGAGATATCATTTGATGGTCTACAAGTAATTCTTCGGATGGTTCCTCACTAATTTTGGTATACTAACAAATGATAGGATGAGTTTTTTAGTGGTAATATAGTTAAAATGATTTAATTCATCTTGATACTTTTGTACTTGTCTCTTTTTATTAATGTAATTGGTTTTGTACCTAATACTTTACTCTTTCATCAATAAAGTTTCTCTTTGCCGATAAAAACAAATAAAATAAAAAAGAAAGTAATCCAATCAATTAGTCAATTGTCCAATTAATTAGTGGTGGCAAAGTCATTCAATCAATTAATCTCCAAATCATCCAATCCATCATTCATTTGATTCCAATATCAATTCTAATGAAATTCACTTGAAATCAAATTATCCGTTTCCTGTTTCACTTGGTTATATTTTCACTTAATATTTTTGATATATTACCTTTTTTACTCCGGTATTTTAACTCAAATTTCAATTGGGTCTCTATGCTTTCAAATTAATTTATTATCTTATGAAGTAATATATTGTAAATAATAATTATGTAACTATTGGTTCAAAATTACATAGCATATTTTATAAATTTACTAATCGCAAACTGTCAACATCATTATAATTTTTTTCAAAATTTAATAAATACTGGTGTTGTTAGAGATATAGAATTTATTAAAAAAAAAAAAAACTGATAGAATAACTCAAAAAAATTATATATTATATACAGCAATCAGATTTAATATCTCAAGCATAAAAAAATCAATAATAATAATAAATAAATAAATTAATTAATATATATAATTAAAAAACAAAAACAAATAAATATTTAAACTAAAACAAAAAATAATGTAAAATTGTGAACCAAAAAACACGTGTAAATAATAAAGAAATTTAAAGACGTTGCACACTCAAACACCATCCGATAATTTATAATAAATAAAAAAATAAGCTACTTATTGTGAGTCCCCAAACAACCAGCAGAGCTTATCAAGTTGTGCAGGTTGGATCGGCTTTTGGAATTAATTAACTGTTTTGCGGAATCGGCTGTGATATTAATGTTATGTTTAGTTTAAGGATTTGACAATGAATTTGGAAAAGAAAATGATAGGTGAAATTCGAGTGATATATATAACCATATTTCACTTATGTTATTTTTCTTTTTGTTTTTAAATTGTTTTTAAATTTATAAATAAAAAATAACCTAAAAACACTGATGCATAAGAAGAATAGGGTATTAATGCAATCATAGAATATGTATTTACATTACATAAATTGTAATTGAGAGAGAGGAAAGTGAGAGGATGGGTGGATTGAGGAAGTGATAGTCGTTGGTTATGGTGGTGGCAAGGAGTCAAGAAGATAGGAGGGATAAATTTACAAAATTATCCTTTTATTATTGTATCTAAAGGGAGTTGGACATTGGATTTTTTTTGAACAGTAAAAGAAATCTCTATTGATGAGAACATACAAAGTATGAGAATTACATCAATAAAGAGAAGCTTGCAGGTAGCTCAAGCTCCAAAGCAATCAACAAAACAACCACTAGTAGCAATCCCAGATGAGCAAAACAGAACAGCACCAACACTAACACCAAGATAGGCACCAGAACTTCACTAGAATTTCACCAAGATCATCTTATGATTATAACCTGTTGTGCTGCATAAAACCACCAAGACAAAGCTGTGTTTCCTTCAAATCAAGACAAACCTGAGTTCCAAAGAAATACCAGCTGCTGAAATATCAGTGGAAGCTGTTGCTCATGACAAATACTGCATTACAACCTCCCTCCCATTCACAAGTATTAAGATACGAGCTGAAGAGAGACATTCTTTCATCCAAGAAATCCATTTTGATCCAAAGCCAAAGCTAGATAACAATGGGAATAAGAATTCCCAGTTGAGGGAGTCATAAGCCTTCTCAAAACCAATTTTGAATAACAGCCCTCTTTTCTTGGTTTTTTTTCCACCCATCCACAATTTCATTTGCAATCAATACCCCATCAAGTATGTTTCTTCCTCCTAGAAATGCTGATTGTTCCTCCTAGAAATACTGATTGTGCTTCACCAATTACAGTTGGCATGACTTTTTTTAGTTTACATGCAAGAACCTTGGTGAGTATTGTGATAACACTGCTCCGTATTATGCTAATTAATATTAATTACGAATGTGATTATGTGTTTGATATGATTTTGAGTGCCATTTATGTGAATATGTGTGGTTTTGAATTTCTATCTGTTCACCGTAGGAAAATCTGTTTGATAATCTGCTTTAGAATTTAAATTGAAGGCCTTATCGGCCACAGAAACCAAAATTGACTACGCCATTGTGATTAGCGTAATTTTTAAAGCCTACAGTGAAATTTAATTGAAAATTGATTCGGATCAAAATAATTAGATTCAAAACGATTAATTCAGCACCATTGCTTAGCTCTAATCAAATTTGATTAGGCCATCTGTCACGACCCAAACCCGGCCCTATGGGTTTAGCATCAGAATCGCCAAGAATCCGAGATTACCAAGACCGCTAATAAAGAGTACAAGAAAACAAAGTTCAGGTTCGGAAGCCAATACAAGAATAAATAATGTCCATTGAGTCAGGATACCAGATGCCAAAAAGATTTTTCATGCATTCATACATTCAAACAGTACAGTCTATACAAAATTTACAGTCACACAGTGCAGGGACTTAATCCCTTGATAACAGTACAGTTAGTAGCTGACAGTCTATACAGTAATCCAAAACAGTATGGAGACAGATGGGGGAAAAACAAAACACCCCAAAGCCATAACATGGCAACTCGGAACCTCGTAGTGAGGCACAAAGCCTGGCTTGACAAAACTGGAGTCTAACCCACACTCCTAGCTCCGATCTAGTGGCTGAGCACCTACATATATATATAGACAGTGAGCTAAAGCCCAGTGAATAACATAATGCATAAAGAGGTTAAGAATGGAATGTCCTTACAGTAATGAAAACAGTTCATTAAACAATATTTCAGTCTTTCAGTCGGAATAGTTATTCAGTCATATGTGGTACATCCATTAGCATAGCAGTAACCAGTAGGTCTTAAAGACCGAACACTAATGATGGCCATCAATCAGTAAACAGTAATGGTTCCACGAGGGAACCGACAGAGGTCTCTGTAACAGTAACAGTAAACAGTAGGTGCTAAGGATGTCACAGTACATTTCAGAATATAGGACATACATTCAATCAAATAACAATAATCACTTCAGAAAACAGTTCCGTAAACAGTCAGAAAACATTCTCAGTTGAACATATCTTTACACAATTGTTACTCACAGAGTTTGGGCTACAGTATGCTAGATCGTGTCTGCCCAGTCGCCAACCCTACACAGTTCACAGGTTGAACACACACTAAGCTACACAGTTGGGAAATATCATAACTTAATCCCTAATTTACCTTGGTGTGTTCTACGTCTATATCCTCATTAAGATGTCTTAAACTAGGCCTAAGAATGCCTAGAATGGGATGAGGATGCAAAAATACACTTAGAAAATATTTTGCAAAGTTTGCTGAAAATAGGAGCCTCGCTCGAGCTAGCCTTCCTTCGCTCGAGCGAGCTTCCAAAATCAAAGGATTCCCTCGAGCGAGAAATCCTTCGCTCGAGCGGTCTGCCGAAACAGTAAAAGTACTGGATGCTGAAATTTTAAGCTTGAGCCACCAATTCTACGCTCGAGCATAGCTTCGAACAAAGGTTGGTCGCTCGAGCGAAGAATCCTTCGCTCGAGCGAAGAAGCAAAATTCTGGAATTTCCAGATTTGTCTCCTAAGCTCAAACCAAGCATTCTTTCACTCAAAACGCGACCTCTTGGGCCCAAATTCTGGAAAACACATCTAAATTCACTATACAACAAGTTTCAAAGCTCAATTTGTGAATTCAAAGCCCATGAGTGAGTCAATTAAAACCATTTTTCAAACCCATTTTTCATGAACATGGAGAATATGCAACATGCATGGATTCAAACCAAATTCAACCTTCAAAGCTTGTCCAAATGGACTCATTTCTTCAAGAACATGATGAATTCATGGACTCAAGCCTAATTATGAACATGCATGTACAATTTTACCATAAATTCAACTCAAACTCATCAATTCAAACATGCATGCATGAGTTAGACTCTATATCAACACTTTTGAACCAATTCATGTCTTAACTCTACAATGGAGCATGAAATATACAAGACTTAGCTCAAGGACAACAATAAGAAGATGAATTTCTTACCTAGAGTTTCAATTTCAAGGTGTGGAAGCTAAATTTGCAACCTATGTTCCAATTCCTCCAACTACTAAGCAATTTACAAGCAACAATGAGATGAAATCAATTCCCCAAATTCTCCTCTCTCTATAATTTCGGTTGAACTCTCAAATTGGCTGAGGAAGAGGTTTGTTTCAAGTGTAATGAGGCCCCACAAATTATTAAACAAAGGCCCACTAGATGGCAAAGGTGTAAATAAGGCCACTTATGTGTTTAGCTTATTTTAATTTGATTTAGTCATACCTAATCACATTTCTGATAAATACACCATTAAATCACACAATTTCCAATGATCCCAAAACATTAATCTATTTTCGATTCGACCGCCGATAAGGCCTTCAATTTGCAATTTAAACATAAACACACCAACAGATAATCAAATAATCGAAAAGGTAAAAATGCAATACAATAGATATGCTTAGTCAATTCAGTTCCAATTTTCAATCAGTCCGTTCAAGATTTCCGGTTAGTTCAACTATCGGTCATAAGCTTCAAATTTAGCAAGAATCGATGTAATTCAGTAATTTATCGATAAACGGTATGGGGGTTGTTACAGTCTTCCCTCCTTATAAGGAGTTTAGTCCTCTAAACTCGAAGTTACCTTCATTACGAAGAAAACAGATTCAATGAACAAATCAGGATATCGCCTAGCCATGTCATCTTCCCTTTCCCAAGTGGCATACACACCACCATGGTTCTGCCAGTCAACTTTCACCAACGGGATCTCTTTGTTTCTCAGTTTCTTGATCCGTCTGTTTACAATCTGTATAGGCCGTTCCTCGTAAGTGTAGTCATCACTCAACACTATCCGAGTAGGCTCAATTAGATGAAAAGGATCCCAGAGATAATCTCTTAACATCGAAATGTGGAAGATGTTATGTATATGCTTCATTTTAGGAGGAAGCGCAACTTGATACGCCACCGGATTGATTTTCTCAATAACCTCATACGGCCCGACATATCTCGGTGCCAACTTGCCTTTGACTCCAAAACGAGTCTGGCCCTTCATTGGTGTCACTTTCACAAAAACGTGATCATCCACTTCATACTCTCTGTCCTGTCTTCTGACATCCGCATAACTTTTCTCTCACTCATGCGCTTTTCGTCTTTGTCAGACGCTTTTATCTTTTCGATCGTTGCCAGATACAATCTCGGGCCCAAGCAAAGGCCCATATCCAACTTCTGCCCAGCAAATCGGAGATCGACATTTCCTGCCATACAATGCCTCGAAAGGCGCCATACCAATACTCGAATGGTAGTTGTTGTTGTAGGCGAATTCAGCCAATGGCAAATGACTTTCCCAGTTTCCCTGAAAATCAAGGATGCACATTCTCAATAAATCCTCCAAAGTCTGGATGGTCCTTTCTGACTGTCCATCTGTCTGAGGATGATAGGCACTACTCAGCCTCAATTCAGTACCCAATGCAATCTGTAGGCTTTGCCAAAACCTCGATGTAAACTTCGAATCCCTGTCAGAAACAATAGACACAGGCACTCCATGCAGTCTCACAATTTCATCAATATAAATTACAGCCAATTTGTCCGCATTATAGATTGTCTTGACAGGTAAGAAGTGAGTAGATTTGGTTAGTCTATCAACAATAACCCAAATTGAATCTATACCTTTTCTGGAGTGAGGTAACCCAACGATAAAATCCATCATGATATGCTCCCATTTCCACTCTGGTATGGGTAAGGGTTGCAATAATCCGGCAGGTCGTTGACGTTCAGCTTTGACTTGTTGGCAATGAAGACATTTGGACACAAAGTCGGCAATTTCTTTCTTCATTTCCGGCCACCAGAAATTTTGTTTCAGATCTTGGTACATTTTCGTATTCCCCGGGTGGATAGACAATTTTGAATTGTGGCCCTCTTGCAGCACTCTTCTTTTCAGTTCAGTGTCATTCGGCACACACAGTCTTTCTTGAAATTTCAGTACATTGTTCTCAAATTTAAAACCCAGTCTCGGCTTAGACTCTCTTTCTTCGATGATCTTCTTCAAGAAATCATCCTGTTGCTGTTTCTCTTTAATTTCTTCAATCAAGGCTGGTTGAGCAGTAATGGCAGCTATTGTTCCACCTTGTTCTCTCAAGACAATTTCAATTTCAGATTTTTCGAGATCATAAAGCAATTCTTTCTGTCCTGTGAGCAAACAAGCTAAGTTGGCAATTGACTTTCGGCTCAATGCATCGGCAACAGTATTGGCTTTTCCCGGATGGTACAAAATCTGTAGGTCATAGTCTTTGATCAATTCTAGCCATCTGCGCTGTCTCATATTTAGTTCTTTTTGTGTGAAGAAATATTTCAAGCTCTTGTGGTCGGTGTATACTTCACATGTCGCCCCATAAAGGTAGTGACGCCAAATTTTCAGTGCAAACACCACCGCAGCAAGTTCCAAATCATGGGTCGGGTAGTTCTTTTCATGTGGTCTCAACTGTCGGGAAGCATAAGCAATAACTCTCCCATTCTGCATTAAAACATACCCCAAACCCTTATGAGAAGCATCACTAAATACAGTATAACCATCCGTACCTGAAGGTAAAGTCAAAACCGGTGCAGTTACAAGTCGAGTTTTCAACTCTTGGAATGCTGATTCTCTCTGGTCAGTCAAGTCAAATGATGTCCCCTTCTGAGTTAACTGAGTCAATGGTAGGGCAATTTTGGAGAAGTCTTTGACAAATCTTCTATAATATCCAGCCAATCCCAAAAAGCTTCGGACTTCAGTCACATTTGTTGGTCTAGGCCAGTTCACTACCGCTTCAATTTTCTGCGGATCAATAGAAATTCCATCTTTGCTAACAACATGTCCCAAAAACATAACATGATCGAGCCAAAATTTGCATTTAGACAGTTTAGCATACAGTTTCTGTTCTCTTAGGGTCTGCAGGGCAAGTCTCAGATGGTGTTCATGTTCTTCTCTACCTTTTGAATAAATCAGTATGTCATCAATAAATACTACAATGAAATCATCAAGGTATGGTTTAAAAATTCTGTTCATAAGGTCCATAAAAGCAGCAGGGGCATTCGTGACTCCGAATGGCATAACTAAAAATTCATAATGGCCATACCTCATTCTAAAAGCAATTTTATCAATGTCTTCCGGTTTAACTTTCAGTTGATGATACCCCGATCTGATATCAATCTTGGAAAACACTTGTGCACCCTGTAACTGATCAAATAAATCATCAATACGTGGCAATGGGTATTTATTTTTCACAGTTACCTTGTTCAATTCATTAGTCAATGCACACCTCGATGAGCCATCTTTCTTCTTTACAAACAAAACAGGTGCACCCCACGGTGAAGTACTGGGCCTGATAAACTTCTTGTCTAACAGCTCTTGCAATTGCACTTTCAATTCCTTTAGTTCAGTTGGGGCCATTCTGTAGGGAGCTTTAGATATTGGCTGTGTACCCAGAATCACATCAACGGTAAATTCAATCTCCCTGTCACTCAAATCCCCTGGCAGATCATCTGGAAATACATCTGGGAATTCTCTGACTATAGGAATACAATTCACATCAGTTTTAACACTATCATCAGTAGGCACAGTCAGCACAGAACACAGATATCTTTTACATCCCTTTCTAATTAATTTAACAGCTTTCACTGAAGAAATCAAATACGGGGGAGGTACTACTCCACTCCCATTAAACACGAATTCAGGCAAACCAGGTGGACGAAAAACAACTTGCTTGGTCACACAGTCAATAGTGGCATGATATTTTTGTAACCAATCCATCCCCAATATTACATCAAAATGATCAATGTTCAATGGCAGTAAATCAATAAACCGATGCATATCCCCAACAATAATCTCACAAGCAGGATACATATATGCACATGTCATGGATCCCCCAATAGGTGATGATACAGCTAACAGGTAATTCATGGGTTCTAAGGGTCTATTCAATTTCCGTGAAAAAGCATGCGATACATATGAGTGTGTAGACCCCGAATCAATCAATAAATATGCATTTTGAGCACAAATAGAGAGGATACCTGACACAACGGTTTCAGTATTTTGCACGTCTCCGGATTAGGGCTAACACTCTACCGCCTCATAGGCCCTTTCCCGGTAGCTTTGGGGTTAGGCTTTGGTGCTACAGTTGACGCTGCTGCGCTTGTGTAGCTTTGCTACTAACTTGTGAAGCAGAGGGACAGTCTCTAACCATGTGGCCCACTTTGCCACATCTGTAACAGGCTCCGGATATTTTGTGACAAACCCCTTTGTGCTTGTTGCCACATACAGAGCAGGGTGGAATGAACCCACTCCCTTGGCTGGGGCTAGTTGTCGACCCCGTATTCTGTTTCTTGTTGGCTGGGTTGTGCTTGCCTTTCTTGAATTTGAAACTTTGCCTTTTACCATGCCATTCAGTTGTTGGTGTTTCAGATTGTTTCAGTGCTTCAATGTTAGATTCAGCCATCAAGGCCCTGTCAAGAACATTCACGTAGTTCGGTAGCTTCAACACATTTATACGGTGAAGGATTGCAACATTAAGGCCGCCTTCAAATTCCCTGGCCTTCTTATAATCAGTGTTCACTAATAACAGAGGCTGTGCTATACTTCCCAATACTGATACTGATAATGCCGAGCAACAGCATAATGCAGAGTAGCAGTTGGTTGTGTTAGTTAGTATATGTGTAGGTTAAGAGTTTTAGTGTATCTTAGTCAAAGAGTTGTGTAGGTTAGCAAAACCCCTTAACAACCTTCAGTTAGAGGTTGAGGCGGTTATCAAATTGTATATAAACAATAGCACTACTGAAAGAGATGTAATTTTTGATTTTCATATTTTCAGTTCAATAATATCCTTCAGATTCTGTTTCTCTTTTCTTATCCTGGTATCAGAGCGTTCTTAGAGCTCTTACGAGCAACAATGGTGGTTCAAGCTGAGAAACCATCAGTGCCTGCAAACGTTCTTCTTCTTGTTTCTAATCTTACCTCTTTGATTACTGTCAAACTTGAAACGTCAAACTACTCCATTTGGAGAAGTCAAGTTCAAAATTTCTTTGAAGCAACAGAGTTGTTTGGCTATCTTGATGGATCAACCGTATGTCCTTCTGCCACAACTCTTGATTCTGAAAGGAATTCAATTCCCAATCCTGAGTTTCTACAATGGAAATTGATTGATTCTTGTCTTCTGAGTTGTATAATTGCAACTCTTACTCCTTCAATTTTTTCTTCCATACTTCATCTGAAGAATTGCAGAGATGTTTGGATTGCACTTGAAAAAAGGTTTACCTCCTTGTCTCGTTCTCATATTCATCAGATCAAGAATCAGTTAAGCACTACTACAAAGAAGTCCAAGTCTATGGCAACCTATCTGCAAGAAATTAAAGATCTTGCTGAACAACTTGCTTTGGCTTCTTCTCCGATCTGTGATGAAGACCTAATTCTCTTGGTGCTCAATGGCTTACCTGAAGAATATAATGCCTTCAAAACCACTATCCGAGCCAAATCAGAAATTCTTACAATGGAAGACCTTTCTTTTTGTGTTCAAGCTATACATGTTGAAAACGATACAAGCATGGGTCTTCGATCTCACTTGCTTTCTCTGCTCCTACTTATCCATACTTAATCATGCTTCAAATTGTCTCACTGTCCCATCTAACTTTCCTCGCCAGATGTTTGGTCAATCTTCCTCTCGAAATTTCTTTTTCGTAATAGAGGAGGACCTAGATCTCAAGGTTCTCAGATAGGAGTGGTAGGTACAATCACCGAGGCACGAGGAGGCAGACCTCGTAACTATGGATTGATATGTCAAATCAGGAAAAGGCAATCACTCGCTTTGGAGTGTAGACATCGCCTGAACACTTCATTTCAACCAGTGTTTCCTTCTTATACCATGGGACCTTCACAATCAGCTTCCTTTCATCCTAGAGCTTTTTCTGCTCAAACTCAATTTCCTGCTATGTCTCCCATCGCAGGGGTACCTTCCACACCATGGTATGTTGATTCTTGCAAGTTCTCATCTCACAAATGATCTCAACAATCTTCATCTTTATCAACCGTACCAAGGCAATGATCAAGTCATGATTGGTGATGGCAATACACTTCCAATCCATAATTCTGGCACTGGTATCATATCCTCTCCTTCTTTCCAGCTTGTTTAATAATCTTCTTCATGTTCCACAAATTTCTTCAAATTTGTTATCTGTTCATCAGCTTACTTCTGATAACAATTGTAGTATCACTTTTGACAATGAGTCCTTTGTGATTCAGGACAAACTTACCAACCAGGTTCTTCAGAGGACATCATCACAATGGCCTCTACCGGTTTCGCTTCGTTTTCTCCTAAAGCTTTTTACGCTACTAGTTCTCTTGCTCTTGTTTGGCATAGCGACTAGGGCATCCTTGTTCTCATTGCTTTTTCATACTATTGCTAATAAGAGTGGCTTGTCTCTTAGTCATCAAGATTGTAATACTTTTTGTCATTCTTGCTGTGAGTCTAAGAGTCATAGACTCCGTTCTGGTCTTGCTACTAATACAACTCACGTTCCTTTTACTCTCATTCATTCAGATGTGTGGGGCCCCTTTACTCAAGGACATACTTTTTACCTACTATGTTGTGTTTATTGATGATTTTAGTAATTTTACGGATTTATCCCTCTCTTATAAAAGTGAAGTTTATTCTAAATTCTTAGAATTCAAATCTTATGCTGAAAATCAGTTTTCCACTTCTCTTAAAATTCTAAGAACTGATGGAGGAGGAGAATATACTAGTGGTCAATTTCAGAATTTGCTTAAAACCTCTGGTATTGTACATCAGCTGAGTTGTCCCCATACTCCATCACAAAATGGAGTTCTTTAAAGCATAGACATATTATTGAGACAACAATCACACTTCTTGATCAATCATCAGTGCCTCTGAAATTTTGGTTTGAGACTCTTGCTACTGCTGTTTATCTGATAAATAGAATGCCCTCTCCTAAATTGGGTAATCTTAGCCCCTATGAAGTGTTATTTTATGGTTCCGCACTATGGTTTTCTCGAGTTTTTGGTCTGCCGGTGTTACCCCCGGTTGCGACCTTATGGTTCCGTCTACATGCCACCAAGATCCTAGGCCTGTGTCTTCATTGGTTACCATCCCAAAGATAAGGGTATAGATGTTTGGATCCACTCTCCGCCAAATTTATATCTCTCGCCATGTTGTGTTTGATGAACATGTTTTTCCTTTTCCGATACTAGTTCTTCTTTACCACCTCTTCTTTCTTCCAAATCATTGTTAAGTCCTTCTTTGGGGTCCTTCTTCTTTACACTCCACAGTGCTTCTAGTCATAAGTCTCCATCAGCTCTAGCTCATAAGTCTCTCAGCTCCACTCCAGATTCTGTTTCAGTTCCTGTTTTTACCTCAGTCCACCCTGCTTCTCCTCTTGCCTCGGATACTTCTGGTTTTATCCCTGCTCCTTTATCTTCTTCACCACCTGGTATTCACCTTACTATTCCTATACTTCCTCGTCCCACTTCTCTTTCACTTAATTCTCACCCTATGCTTACTCGGAGTAAAACAAAAGAGTCTTCTCAAGTTGGTTTCCTTGCTGCCTCTCTTGACTCTGAGCCTCGCAGTTATAAAGATGCCTTGCAATGTTCTACTTGGCATCAGTCTATGCTTGAAGAAGTTCAGGCCCTTCACACTCAAAAGACTTGGTCTCTTGTTCCTTCTTCTCCTCATCAAAATGTTGTTGGTTGTAAATGGGTTTTTCGAATCAAACGGAATTCTGATGGCTCAATTGCTAGGTACAAATCTAGACTTGTTGCTAAAGGTTATCTTCAAGAGGCTGGTGTTGATTTCTTAGACACCTTTAGCCCTGTAGCCAAGCAACCAACCATCCGGGTCTTTCTTTGTGCTGCTCTTCACTTTAATTGGACCATTAAACAGTTAGATGTTTCTAATGCCTTTCTTAATGGCAAGCTTGAAGAAGAGGTCTTTATGGCTCAACCACCTGGTTTTGAAGATCCTCAGTTTCCTACTCATGTGTGTCGGTTAAACAAGGCTCTTTATGGTCTTAAACAAGCTCCCCGAGCTTGGTTTTCTACTTTTTCTTCTTTTCTGCTTCAACTTGGTTTTCTTCCCAGTCATTGTGATAATTCCCTGTTTGTTCACTCTACTGATACTACTCTTACTTATCTCTTGGTCTATGTTGATGACATTCTTGTCACTGGGAGTTCTTCTTCTCATATTCAGTCCTTAATCTCTCAAACAATTTTTTCTCTTAAAGACCTCGGGTTCGCTTTCCTTTTTCTCGGGTATTTCACATCGCTTCTTCTTCTGGTTTGTTCTTATCTCAGTCTCATTATGCTTCTAAATTACTTCAGCAGGCCGGTATGACTGAATGTAAGCCTGCACCTTCCCCTCTTAGTTCTTCTTCTTCTTCTTCTTTATCCATCTGTCCTTCTCCAGCTTTTTCCAATCCCTCACTGTACCGAAGTCTTGTTGGTGGTTTGCAATATTTGACAATTACTCGCCCCGATTTGGCCTTTGCTGTGAATCAGGCCTGTCAGCATCTTCAACATCCTTCTCAAGCTGACTTTGCTAAAGTTAAACATCTTCTCAGATTTGTTGAAGGCACTTTGTCTCATGGTTTGCATTTTTCTCCCAGTTCCTTTGATATTCATGCCTTTTCCGATGCGGATTGGGCTGGTGATCCTTGTGATCGACGCTCTACCTCTGGTTTTTGTCTCAGATTCCGGTTCAAATCGTTTCTTGGATCGAAGAAGCGATTTACGGTGGCTCGGTCTTCTCAGGTGAATACCGGTCCATGGCTCAAGCCGCGCCGAGGTGTCTTAGCTACAAATGTTCTTTGCATGATATGCATCTTACTTCTTCGTTCCAAAGGTGCTTTGGTGTGATAATTTGTCCGCTTATCTTTGGCTTCTAATCTCGCTTTTTCATGCCAGGACAAAACATATAGAAATTGATTATCATTTTGTTCGGGAAAAAGTGGCTGCTAAGCATCTTCTTATTCGGCATGTTGCCTCTTCAGATCAGATAGCTGATGTCTTCACTAAAGCTCTTCCTGTGAGCCGTGTTCTTTTTCTCCAATCCAAGCTTCTTGTTGCTCTTCCCAACCTCAGCTTGAAGGGGGCTAATAACAGAGGCTGTGCTATACTTCCCAATACTGATACTGATAATGCCGAGCAACAGCATAATGCAGAGTAGCAGTTGGTTGTGTTAGTTAGTATATTTGTAGGTTAAGAGTTTTAGTGTATCTTAGTCAAAGAGTTGTGTAGGTTAGCAAAACCCCTTAACAACCTTCAGTTAGAGGTTGAGGCGGTTATCAAATTGTATATAAACAATAGCACTACTGAAAGAGATGTAATTTTTGATTTTCATATTTTCAGTTCAATAATATCCTTCAAATTCTGTTTCTCTTTTCTTAGATATGCGGTGCATATCTAGCAAGCTCGGTGAACTTTGTTTCATACTCAGCAACAGACATCGTGCCTTGTCTCAGCTGTTCAAACTCAGTCACTTTCCTATCCCTGACGCACTGTGGGAAGTACTTTTCAAAGAAGGACTCCTTGAACTGAGCCCAAGTCATAACAGTATTTGTATCATGGATCAACATCCACCACCTTCTAGCTTCTTCTTGTAGGGTGAAGGTGGCTAACAGTACTTTATTCGCTTCTGAGCACGGAAACACTTGAAATAATTTTTCTGTTTCAAGCACCCAGGCTTCAGCCTTTAGTGGTTCAAGACCTCCCTGAAAGGATGGCGGTTTCATCTTGCTGAATTTATGGGTGAGAGCAATTATGTCCCCATTATTCACATTTGCATTCGGTTCCGGCTGTACCGGAGGAGGAGGATGTGGGGGCTGTTGGTTCTGTTGTTGCTCAAGTCTAGCAGTTATTAGTTCCATTATTCTTTCCATTCGTGCCATTCTAGCCTCGGATGATTCAGGTTCATTTGCATTGTCCATTTCACTATAAGCAGTTATAACAGTTATAGCAATTATAACATAAACAGTTGCATATTTAGACAGTTATCACATTAACATGTATTTAGTCATAACATAGCCACACACTTTTCAAGTTCATGAAATGCCCTAATCACTTTTCTAGGACACCCTATAGCTCATTTGGACACGTGTGTGGGGTATAACTCGTGGTTAAGTATCGCTCTGATACCACTCTGTCACGACCCAAACCCGGCCCTATGGGTTTAGCAATCAGAATCGCCAAGAATTGAGATTACCAAGGCCCGCTAATGAGTACAAGAAAAAGTTCGGAACTGGCGGAAGCCAATACAGTAAATAAATAATGTCCATTGAGCTGTGACAGTCTGTATGCCAAAAAGATTTTTCATGTATTCATACATTCAAACAATACAGTCTATACAAAATTTACAGTCACACAGTGCAGGGACTTAATCCCTTGATAACAGTACAATTAGTAGCTGACAGTCTATATAGTAATCCAAAATAGTATGGAGACAGACGGGGGAAAAACAAAACACCCCAAAGCCATAACATGGCAACTCGGAACCTCGCAGTGAGGCACAAAGGCTGGCTTGACAAAATTGGAGTCTAACCCACGCTCCTAGCTTCGATCTGGTGGCTGAGCACCTACATATATATATAGACAGTGAGCTAAAGCCCAGTGAATAACATAATGCATAAAGAGGTTAAGAATGAAATGTCCTTACAGTAATGAAAACAGTTCATTAAACAATATTTCAGTCTTTCAGTCGGAACAGTTATTCAGTCATATGTGGTACATCCATTAGCATAGCAGTAAACAGTAGGTCTTAAAGACCGAACAGTAATGATGGCCATCAATCAGTAAACAGTAATGGTTCCACGAGGGAACCGACAGAGATCTCTGTAACAGTAACAGTAAACAGTAGGTGCTAAGGATGCCACAGTACATTTCAGAATATAGGACATACATTCAATCAAATAACAATAATCACTTGTAAAATAGTTCGTAACAGTGTAAAACATTCTCGCTTGAACATATCTTTACACAATTGTTACTCACGAGTTTGGGCTCTGATATGCTAGAGCGTGTGTCCCCAGTCGCCAACCCTACACAGTTCACAGGTTGAACACACACTAAGCTACACAGTTAGGAAATATCATAACTTAATCCCTAATTTGCCTTGGTGTGTTCTACGTCTATATCCTCATTAAGATGTCTTAAACTAGGCCTAAGAATGCCTAGAATGGGATGAGGATGCAAAAATACACTTAGAAAACATTTTGCAAAGTTTGTTTAAAATAGGAGCCTCGCTCGAGCGAGCCTTCCTTCGCTCGAGCGAGCTTCCAAAATCAAAGGATTCGCTCGAGCGAGAAATCCTTCGCTCGAGCGAGAAATCCTTCGCTCGAGCGGTCTGTTGAAACAGTAAAAGTACTGGATGCTGAAATTTTACGCTCGAGCCACCAATTCTACACTCGAGCGTAGCTTCAAACAAAGGTTGGTCACTCGTGCGAAGAATCCTTCGCTTGAGCGAAGAAGCCAAATTCTGGAATTTCCAGATTTGTCTCCTAAGCTCAAACCAAACATTCTTTCACTCAAAACTCGACCTCTTGGGCCCAAATTCTAGAAAACACATCTAAATTCACTATACAACAAGTTTCAAAGCTCAATTTGTGAATTCAAAGCCCAAGAGTGAGTCAATTAAAACCATTTTTCAAACCCATTTTTCATGAACATGGAGAATATGCAACATGCATGGATTCAAACCAAATTCAACCTTCAAAGCTTGTCCAAATGGACTCATTTCTTCAAGAACATGATGAATTCATGGACTCAAGCCTAATTATGAACATGCATGTACAATTTTACGATAAATTCAACTCAAACTCATCAATTCAAACATGCATGCATGAGTTAGACTCTATATCAACACTTTTGAACCAATTTATGTCTTAACTCTACAATGGAGCATGAAATATGCAAGACTTAGCTCAAGGACAACAATAAGAAGATGAATTTCTTACCTAGAGTTTCAATTTCAAGGTGTGGTGTAGACACCCTATTTTTGACTGTCCTCAAGACTTGGACGTCACCGCTGGAACACTCGGTGATTATCCATGTTTGTGTTCGTTTGGAGTTCCCGGAGTTCTCAGCTGCGCGCGCCTTGCCTCAGGGCCTCCGAACTCAATCGTTTGTGTTTGGTTTTGCACCAAACACTTGTGTCTTGCCTTGGAAGGGCAGGGAATGCCTTGTGAGGCATCCCTGCACACCACCGGCTGGGGCTGGAGGCCACCGGCTGGCTGGTTTGTCCATCAGCACTTTATTGTGCCGACCGCCACTAAATTTTGCCAAATGGCACTCTTTGCCGGCCGAGCACTGTACGATTGCTTTTTGAGATATTTTCTTACAGCTGTTTAGCTTTTTCCTCCCCTCCATACACGTGTATGGAGGGATGATCCCTTGGCTTGCTTAGTGGCTAAGCATTCCTTGCCAATAAGAGGAGAGCTCCTCCTCTTGACTCAAGGTTAGAATTCCAAAAGGCAAAACCAGAGCTTATACATATATATCTCTGTCATATATCTATAGATACATAGATCTCCATCTCTTTCCTCTTGTGTGTGTGATTTTAGGCTTAAAAGTGTAGATTTACCTTACTTTTGCACCATTACACACACCATTACACCTTAGCTCGAGTTTGAGAGACTTGGAAGGTTGTTTGTGTTGGTTTTGGACTGGTTTTGAGCACTAGAGAGTGGTTGCATCACTTGTTCTTCAAAGGATCTTCAAGGGTAAGAACATCACTTTATATTCCCCATTTTTGCAACCTCTTTCTACCCTCTTTGCTTTGTGTTTTTGAGTTTGTGTTTAAGATAAAAAAAAACTCTTGTTTTTACTTGTTCTTGAACCTTCATTAAGGTCATTTTGTGGTTTGAACAAAGGCTCACCCTTTTAGGCCTTATTTGGCTATTTTGGTGACCTTTGTCTTAGACCTTGTTTGCTTGGTGTTCTTGCCTTTCCCACAGCCGAAACCCGTTGGGTTTTCAGTGGTGAGGGAGTTGTTTTTTTAGGTCTCATATAGGGGAGAGATACCCCTCTCCCCTTTGTCCCTTGCTTGCCTTGGTTTTGGGCTAAAAGGGTAGCATGCATGTAGGCTTACATTTGGCTTCATTTCAGAGTTGTTTTGAGTGTTTTGGAACATGTTTGATCTCTGTTTTAGGTTAGATTTATAGCCTTTAACATGTATCTCATGCTTGCTTTGTAATGTCCCCTTATGCTTAAAAGAATGCCATGCATTCGAGCCATGTTCTTTGCATATTGTAGCTTGGTTCCATGAGGGTATTAGCATCATATTACCATGCATGAGGGTTGTGAGGCATTGATTTAGTCATGTATAGCATGCTTGGTTTGGTTGTCTTGTATTTTGGCTTGTAGGCCTTGCTTGTATGAAGCTCTAGCATGCATGTTTGCTTGTTTTGACTTCATTTCAGAGCTTTTGTGGATGTTTTAGGCCACCTCTAACCTCTGTTTTTGGTCGGTTTTGTAGCCTTTAACTTGCCTCCTATGTTTGCTTTGAAATGCTCTCTTGTGCCTAGAAGTATGCCATATGTCTAAGCCTTAATTCTTGCATGTTTTAGCTTGGTTTCATGGGAATATTAGCATCATCTTACCATGTGTAGGGGCTGTGAGCCATTGTTTTGGCCACATTTGGCATGCTTCACATGTTTGTTTTGTATGATGGCTTACAAGCCTTGAGTATATGATCCATGCATATACATTGGTTAAGTCATTTAAGTAATTTGAGGCCCTTTTACCATGCTATTTCAGGCCATATTCCATGCTCGTATGCTCAGATTTATCATCTCTTTTTATGATTTAAGGGTGTATCCTTTAGGCCTTGAAATGTGCATAATGCTTGCCTTATGTTTTTTGGGTTGTTTTGGGGCTGCCATGTGTGGGACTTGTGTGTATTTTTGCATGTTGAATCTCTGTTTTTGGTTGCCCAACATGTGCCATGAGTGGCCATGTTAATGGCACTTGGGTGTTCACTTTGGTGCTTTAGGCTTAGGCCCATCAAATTGCATGCTTGCATGACATTTTGTTCTTGTTTTGGAGCACATCTTGCTACTGTTTTTGGGGAGGTTTGAGGCCTCCCCCATGGTGGCTAAGTCCACTACTTTATACTCATCACATGTTAGTTACATGTTTGGTCCGCTAGGTGTTGTAACCTATTGATCCTATTGCATATTTGCCTCATGTTTGCATCACACTAGCATCTTGCACATTCTAAGCATTTTACATGACTAATGTGTTAGTTGTGTGGTACTTAATTTGCTAGCATCTTGGCTCCCGTGGTCCATGTTTGCACGTTTGCATGTTGGCATGTTTGCATAAGTTGCATTTTATCACTTGGTTTGGGGTGTCAAACCAAGTATGGGAAATGAGGGGTGTTTGTACTTCAAGTGACAAAGCACACCTCAATTTCCATGTCACTAAGGCCCTTGATATTGGCATGATAGGGACTTAGTTAGCATTTTTGTGTTGCATGCATTTTCATATCAAAATGCAACCTTGGTTCTTAGGGTTATCATGCATCAAGATGCACTATTGGTAGCCCAAGAACCAAGGGTCTTGCCTCCTTGAGTCCCCAAGCATGATAGGAGGCAATGACCATGCTTACATGTCCCCCAAAACCCATGCCATGCATTGCCCTCTTTGTCGCTGTCAAACCTGTCTGCGAGGAATTTCACGGCCGGCGGTATATTGTGCCGACCGGCACTGTTTTTGTGCCGATAAACCCCACATGCAGCCGGTGGTCAATTGCAGCAACCGGTGATCACTTCCCCCAGCCGGTGGGTTATTGCAGATCATTTAGAAGGTGTCCTGAAGTTTTGGGAATTTTTGGAGAGGCAGAAAAGAAAATGTATAAAGAATGCCATGACACGGGTTTTCCGGGCAAGTCGGATCGAGCATGCATCATTCGGCGCTTACAAGGCGGTGAGGCCCCTTTTCTTTCATTTATTTGCTTTAATTTTAATAGTTAGAATTTTGTAATATTTAATTTATTCGTTTATTCTCTTGGACTGTATTATTATTTGATCCCTCTGAGTGAGGGCAAAATTGTAATAAGTGTGTGTGAGTGGATGTATGTCTTCCAACCCCCACTTCTTTCTATCCTTTTTATTTACCTGCTTATGATGGTAGATTAGGGCATATCTAAATTAGCATACTTTATGCAATGCATGCGTGCATTCATGTATTTGCTTACATGCACCGGGCTCGGTACATCATACAAACTGCATTGCAATTTTCAATTTCCAAAATTGAATACGTGCATCAAATGTTTACGCTTCATATGCCATGATTAGGATTAGCCGAGCCTACTCTAGATTGCATCTATGCTTGTGTTGCATTAGCCACTTAACATGAACTAGGTCATGCATGTTTTGCTAACTAGCTTTCTGTTTTGGCTTGGAGTACGATGTAAGTATTTATGCTTTAGCATATCGCATGCGTGTGAATGTTTACCATGACAGTATGCTTGCCATGCGGCTAAATGCTTATGTGTTACAAACTGTTTGAATGCCTGTGGGTGGAGGTTGGATTGCGTGAGTTGGGACAACTCATTGAAATCCGCATTTTAGCCTACTTGCGGGTAGCAAATTCCAAACTGTTTTTTAAACAAACGGATATGCAATGTTTATTTCCAAGTTAGGCAATCTAGTCTATACTTTTGTGTTGTGCGCATCACATAGTAATTCTAGGTTAATAACCGGAATAAGAACGCGTAAAGTTTTCAAAAACGGATATCATGGTTAGTAGAGGCCGGTCTTCGGACCGGGCGAGAGGGGGTGCTCATAGCTGACCTTCCCCAATCGTACCCAAGCTCCCGAGCCAAGTCACTTTGGTGATGACGGACACGTGGCCTTCGGCACCGAGTCAGGGTTTCCTAAATCCCCCATTTAAAAAAAATATTTAGGTGGCGACTCTATATCTGGCAAAGCAGTCCATGTTTGGCACTACTTTTCAAAAAATCTGTTTTTCTTCAAAACGATTTGCCAGAGGTGGACTCTTTGGTTCAGATTTGGAACCGCAATCCAACTCAAAAACGGAGGAGTCCGAACTGTAGCGTAGCGCGCGGGGTCCCTCGCGGGCATGTTACATGTGGAAGCTAAATTTGCAACCTATGTTCCAATTCCTCCAACTACTAAGCAATTTACAAGCAACAATGAGATGAAATCAATTCCCGAAATTCTCCTCTCTCTATAATTTCGGTTGAACTCTCAAATTGGCTGAGGAAGAGGTTTGTTTCAAGTGTAATGAGGCCCCACAAATTATTAAACAAAGGCCCACTAGATGGCAAAGGTGTAAATAAGGCCACTTACGTGTTTAGCTTATTTTAATCTAATTTAGTCATACGTAATCACATTTCTGATAAATACACCATTAAATCACACAATTTCCAATGATTCCAAAATATTAATCTATTTTTGATTCGGCCGCCGATAAGGCCTTCAATTTGCAATTTAAACTTAAACACACCAACAAATAATCAAATAATCGAAAAGGTAAAAATGCAATACAATAGATATGCTTAGTCAATTCAGTTCCAATTTTCAATCAGTCCGTTCAGTACTTCAGTTAGTTCAACTATCAGTCATAAGCAGTCTAGTTTAGCAGCAATCAGTATGTAATTCAGTAATTTATCGATAAACGGTATGAGGGTTGTTACACCATCTTATATAAAGGCCTATATAGCCTTATGTTATTGTTTTGAAATCACTTTCTCTCATTTGGCTGAGATTTCTCTAGAGAGAAAGAGAGAGGGCCGGTTCTAGAGAAAGAAAAGAAGGAATTATGCATTTTGGTTCAAGATTGTGAATTTGGAAAGCTACACTCAAGATTTAACTAGAATTTGTGAAGATTAAAGCTCCTAGGTGAGTAGATTCACGAGTTTAAGCTTGTAATTTTGTGAATTCAAGATTAAATGGTAATCAAGAACATGAGTTGTGTTTATTTTGATGAGATTGAAGTCTATATGCACATGCATGCATAGAATTGCTATGAACTGCCATGAATTTGCATAATCTAACATGTAACATGTCAATTATAAAAGATTGAGAGTTGGATCATACATGCAAGCATGGTTTTGTTGAGTTTCATGAGAATAAACACCATTTGCACCATTTGAAATAGAAATGAAGTCAAAAATTGACATGCATGCTTGATTATTAAAGGTATGGAGCTTATATAAGGTTTGAATGCATGAGTTTTGATTACACAAAAAAAAATGTTGAATAATTTGAGAATGTGACCATGATTTTGAGCAATTGGCCTCATATTGCTTGTATAATCATGATATATAATGTGTTTCCATATTTTTGGTACCTTAATTCGAGCTTTAAAACCTTTGAATATCGAATTTGAGCCTTCAGAATAGTTCTGGAAAACCCAGAATTTGGCATGTCTACTTGAGCAGGGAAATCGCCGCTCGAGCGTGAAATGCGAGCTCCCATAATTTTTGCAGACATTGATGTCCGCTCGAGCGGGGACATTCATGCTCGAGCGGGGAGCCATGTAGTATGACTTTCAGCTCGAGCGTCCGAATTCACGCTTGAGTGTAAAAATGAGGCAACCAGTATTTTTGCAAACCCACGGGGTCCGCTCGAGTGGCGGAACCCACGCTTGAGCCAGGGCCCCTGTTTTAGAAATTTTGTAAAGGTGTTCTGTGTTTCATTTTCTGTTCTCTTTCACTTCTAAGTACTCTTAGGCATGCATTGAGCATTATGAATGAATTAAAAGAATAGGAAAGAAGCCTAAGAGGGATGTATGAATTAAGAACGGATTGAATTGTTTGTGACCCATTGTGTTTATGAAATGTGTAAGGTCGAGTTCCAGGGCAAATCTGCTGGCAGAACACTGTGAGTAATATCTTAGTAAAGATATTTTGAAGTATGTTATTTGTCTAATTGCTTATACCCATATAAGTCTTATAAGTTGTTAATTTGAATTGTGGACAAATGTTTGTTATGCTATATGGTTGGGCCAAAGGCCGTTGGGTACAATTGATTGGGCCAAAGGCCATTTGAAATGCATGAATGTTGGGCCAAAGGCCGTTTGACATGAATGATTGGGCCGAAGGCCGTTTGACATGAATGATTGGGTCGAAGGCCGTTTGATATAAAAGAATTGGCCGAAAACCATTTGACATGAATGAATAAATAGGCCGAAGGCCGTTTGACAGGAATGAATGGGCCAAAGGCTGTTTGACATGAATGATTGGGCCAAAAGCCGTCGGATAAGAACGATTGGGCCAAAGGCCGTCGGATATGAATGAATTGGGTCCGAGGCCGTTTGATGTGTTTGGAACCACAGTCACTTGACCTATATATATACACTAGATAGAAATATGAATTGGGCCCAAGGCCATCTGATGTATGTTATTCTAAATACCGTTAATGTATTTTCTTTATTTGATATTATTCACTAGGCTTTCGCTCACGCTCATTCATGTGTCTGTAGGTGAGCCAAGGGAGGTCCAAACCCAGCCTCAGTGAAGTTTGTGTGAAACAGTCAAGGTTTTGAAGAGTCAGCCCATACGTCTCACGCATGAGACTTGTTTTTGCCCTTTTGCTATTTTGTTATATTTTGTCATGTTGGCGAGAACTTTGGATTACGGTTGTATATAGTTTTGATTGGCTGACCATGACTTGAATGATCTTGTTGTGTAAAGCTTATATGTTAACTTTCCTTGGTGTGAGTTATTAACGTATGTGTGTAAAATGTTATGACGTGCCATATAAGCACAGCTCTATGGACAAAAGTTTGAAATTGCTTCTATTTGGCCCCCTTAACTCTGTTAAAATATATCTGATTTGGTTTAAGGCCGTAGGTAATCTCGTGATTACTGGCCGGTTATGTCCTTAACCCAAGGGGGAGGGTTCGGGTCATGACAAGTATTTTGTAAGCTGACCCAATTAGGCTGATGGGCCTATATTCATTTAAATTAATTGCATTCACTTTCTTTGGAATAAGGGTGATGAAGGAGCTGTTCAATCCATTGGCCAGTCTGCCCCTCTCATGAAAGTCTGACATAAAGAGCATCACATCTTCTTTGAGCACCTCCCAATGTTTCTGAAAAAACATTAAATTGAAACCATCTATACCCGGAGCTTTGTTTCCATTACAATGTTTGACAGCTTCCCAAACCTCATCTGCTGAAAATTCTAACTTCAACATATGAAATGAATCACTTTGCCTCACATTCTTGAACTCACCACCTATCACAAGTCTATGCCTTCATTCTTCTGAAAACTGCTTTGTAAAGTGTGACCACACCTCATCCTTGACCAGGTTTGGTTCCTCAAGCACCCCATCCCCAACTACAATGGGGTTAAGGGCATTTCTATTTTGTCTACTAGTAGCCATGACATGGAAATACCTTGTGTTCCTGTCCCCTTTCATATTTCAGTCTAACCTTGACTTTTGAAGCCATGCTCATTCCATCATCCTACTTAATCTCCACATGTCATTCCTGGCCTCTCTTTTTTGTTTGATTTCAGATCCTCCAGAGGTCTTACTTCTACTCTCAGATCTAAGGTATTTAGCTGATCTTCTGTTTCTTTTAGTTGGGTTGCAGTATTACCATATACCTCTCTATTCCACTATTTTAATGCCATCTTTAGAGCCTGCAGTTTTCTTTGTAGAATGTATCCATCAATCCCTTGAAACTGAAGTTCCTTCCAAGTATTCTCTACAAAAGGTGCAAATTTTGAGTGCAAGAGCCAAGCATTTAAGAATTTGAAAGGTTCGGGACCCCAATCCCTCTCATCTTCCACAAGCACTATAGGGTAATGATCTGAGACCAACCTGGGCAATCCCCACAGTTTGAATTTATATCTCTCAACCCACTCTGGGCTAAGGAGAAATCTGTCAATTCTACTCCATTTGTTTCCATCATGGGCATTGCACAAGGTGAATTTTTTTCCCAATCATTTGCATATCAGTCACCTCATATCTATCTATGAACTCATTAAACTCTTTCATGCCCTTATCCCTCTTTGAATTTCTTATTCTTTCCCCCAGATTTCTGATCTCATTGAAGTCACCTCCAAGACACCATGGTTTTGGGAAAAGAGCCTTCAAATTTAAAAGGGACTCCCATAATTCCCCTCTCCTTATAATATCATTTGGAGCATAAACATTTAAAATAACACGATCAAAGGAGTACAGAATGGTACCTGAGAGCAAAATGAAGTTTTTGTTGCTACAACATTCTGAGAGTTGAAATACATCAGGATCCCATAGGCATACCAATCCACCAGCCACCCCCAATGCATCCATAACCATGAATTCCATCTTTTCTCTTGGCCACAAACTCCTAATCACCAGGTTGGACATGCTTAACTTTTTTGTTTCTTGAATCAAAGCCAAATCAATTTTCCTATCAAACAGCAAGTTCTTAATCTTTGTCCTCTTTTCAAGTCTTCCAACCCCTCTAATATTCCAGCTTAGTAACTTCATAACAAAACAGTTTTCAGCTCTGCCACCTCCCAACATTACTGATTACAGGGTTGCATCAGTCCTCCCCTCCTAACCTCTCCTTATCCTTCTCCTCCAATTGTACAAATTTATTAATAATTTCTGCATCCTGCCCTTTGAAGTCCAGCCCCAAACTTTTCCCCAGAAATAATATTGCTCGAGCCTCTTGAAGTTTATCTGCTTCACAATTGTTTTGACTGTTACCTACATTTGGCCTTTGCACTGCTTTAGATTTAGGCACCATGTTTTTCTGATATGCCTCGCTTCTTTCTACTCCCACTCCTCTCGGCCCAATTCTTTTAGCCAGCCAGTAATCCACCTACTGCCAATGGATGTTTATGCCCACCTTTTCTGATCACTTTCCTTCGGCCTTGCTTAATCATATTATTGATGGAGCCACCACTAGAGGCACTAATTGTATCATTAGTTTTGGATTTATAGCCCACCCCTATGTGGCCTCCTTCTGTGCTTACCAGAAGATGACTGAGTCCATTCCCATTAGTTTTGTATTAGACTAGCTGAATGGGCTAGGACCTAGATTGGTCTTCGCCCAAATCCACCTGCAAACTAATACCAGGTCTTGCTTTTTGGGTTTCACTCAAACTTCTAATAAAGCCTAGAGTGACTACTGTAGACACCCCATTTTTGACCGTCCTCAAGACTTGGACGTCACCGTCAGAACACTCGGTGATTATCCATGTTTGTGTTCATTTGGAGTTCCCGGAGTTCTCATTGTGGCATACGCCTCAGACCTCCGAACTTGACCCGGTTGTGTTTGGTTTGCACCAAACACTTGTGTTTTGCCATGAAAAGGAGGGAATGCCTTGTGAGGCATCCTACACACCACCATTGGGGCTAGAGGCCACCATTTGGATGAAAATTATATCGGCACTTTATTGTGCCGGCCAAGACTTTTGTGCCGACCTAAGACTGCTTTTGTTAAAATGGCACTCTTTGCCTCTGCATCGTGCACTTGCTTTTATCGATATTTTTATTGCAGGTAAAGCTTTGGCTCCCTCCATACACGTATATGGAGGGATGAGGCCTTTGGTTGCTTAGTGGCTAAGCATTTCATGCTTATAAGAGGGAGCCTCTTCCTCTTGCATTAGGGTTGAAGATTCTTGAGAGCAAAACCAGAGATATACATATATATCTCTGATATACATCCTTACAAAACATATATCTCTCTTTCTCTCCTTTTGTGTGTGTTTTAAGGCCAAAAAGTGTGATTTTGTCTCATTTTTGCTCCTTTACACACACCATTACACCTTAGCTTGAGATTGAGAGACTTAGGAGGTTGTTTGTGTTGGTTTTGGACTGGTTTTGAGCACTTGGTGGTGGCTGGAACCTTTGTGCTTCAAGAGATCTTCAAGGGTAAGGATCTTACTTTATTTTCCCCATTTTTGCAACTCATTTCTACCATCTCTACTTTGTGTTTTTGGATCTGTGTTTAACATGTAAAAGTCTTGTTTTTACTTGCTAAGGAACATTCATTAAGATCATTTGGCCATTTGAGTGAAGCCTCACTCTTTTGGTCTTTATTTTGGCCCATTTTGTGCCTTTTCTTGGAGATCTTGCTTGTTTGGTGTTCTTGGCCTTCTCACCACTGAAAACCAGTGGGTTTTCAGTGGTGAGAGGGTCATTTTCGAGCATCATATAAGGGAGAGACACCCCTCTCCCTTCGGTCCTTTGGTTGGTTTTTGTTTTGGCTCATAGCATAACATGAATGCATGCTTGTATTTGCCTCCATTTCAGAGCTTTGTTAGTGTGTTTAGGGTCATGTTTGACCTCTGTTTTTGATGGATTTCGTGGCCTCTTGCATGCTTCTTATATATGCTTTGAAATGTTCTTTTATGCTTAAAGGCATGCCATGTGTTTAAGCCTTCACACTTGCATGTTTTGGGTTTGATTTCATGAGGACAATAGCATCTATTTGCCATGTGATAGGGCTGTGAGCCACTGATCTTGACACATTTGGCATGCTTAGTATGTATCTCTTGCATTTTAGGCTTGTGAGCCTTGCATGTTTTGACCCTAGCATGTTTTGGCTTGTTTTGATCTAATGATTTGGCATCATATTAGGCCCCCATTTCAGTCCATTAGTCTTGTTTGTATGTTGGTATATGTGGCTTAGTTCATGCTTTAAAGATATGCTCTTGTGTGCTTAGGATTTGGCCTTATGCATGCTTACATATTTGATGCTTTTGGGGCTGCCACACATGAGTTTTTGGATGTCATTTCATGTGCTAAAGGTCTGATTTTGGTTGTTGGGAGCATGCCATGAGTAGTTGTGTAAATGGTGTCAAATTACTCTCTTTGGTGTCCTAGACTTGTGCCCATTGAATAGCATGCTTGTGAGGCATTTTGATCATGTTGAGAGGCTTGTATTGCCACTGTTTTTTTTTTGGAGTTTGAAGGCTGCCCTTGATGGCTTAAGTCCATTGTTGCATGCTTACTTCATGATTGTTGCTTGCTTGGTCAATGTAGCCTTGAATGTATGCTTGTTAGTCCCATGTTTAATTGGCCCATCTTGCATGCCATTTGTACCCTACATACTTTAGCTCTTTGCATGTTTAAATATGATAGGTTGCATTGCATTCAAGCCTTGCTTGCATACTTGCATCTCATAGCTTGGTTTGGGGTTGTCAAGCCAAGCCTAGGATTGAGGGGAGTTCACATTTCAAGTGGTGTAACTCACCTCAATCCTTGGTCATTAAGGCCCTTGACCTCCACATGATAGGGACTTAGCCTTCATTTGTTTGTGTTGCATGCATATTTACATTAAAATGAGCAACCTTGGTTCCTTAGGCTATCATGCATCAAATGTACAATTGATAGCCCTAGAACCAAGAGCCACACCCCCTTGAGCCCCTTAACATGATAGGAGGTGTTGGACATGCTCACATTTGCCCAAAAACCATGCCTATGCATTGTCATTCTTCTGCTGTGTCATCTCTTGTCGCTGCAGGGACTTTCTGCCGGCGGGCATTTTAATGTGCCGATCGGCACTTTATTTGTGCCGATAAATACCAAGTGCAGCCGGTGGCCACTGTAAGAAGCCGATGACTACATTGCCTAGCCGGTGGGGCATTTCAGACCACTTGGGAGGTATCCCAGAATTTTGGGTATTTTTTGGAGGCGGAGACAAGAAAATGGTCGCAATGCCATGGCATAGGTTTTCCAGGTAGTCATGACGAGCATGCATCATTCAGCGCATTAGAGGCAGGTGAGGCTCCATTTATTTTATTTGTTTAATTTAATTTTGGTAATTAGAATTTGTAATAATTTATTTATTCATTTCTTTCTTCGGCCTGTATTATTTATTTATTCGGTCCCTCCGAGTGAGGGCAAAAATGTAATAAGTGTGGGTGAGTGTGATGCATGTCTTCCAACCCCCGCTTCTTTCTAACCCTTTTATTTACCCGCCAAAGTGGTAGATTAGGCATTTTAAATTAGCATACCTTATGCAATGCATGCGCCAAGATCCATGCATTTGTTTACATGCACCGGCTCGGTACATCATGCAAACTGCATTGCAATTTTCAAATTCCAAAATTGAATACGCTATGTGATAGCATTCCATATGCCATGCTTAGGATAGCCGAGTCGCCTAATCGCATGCCCGCTTGTGTTGCATTAGTCATTTGACATGAACTAGGTCATGCATTGTTTTGCTAACTAGTTTATCGCTTTTGGCACGGAGTACGAGGTGAGCTTTTATGCTTTTAGCATACCGCATGCGCGAAAAGTGTTGCCATGACAAGAGGATAAACATGCGCTAAGTGCTTATGTGATATAACCGCATGAATGCTGTGGATGGAGGTTGGATTGCCTAAGTTGGAACAACTCGTTGAAATGTGATTTTAGCCTACTTGCAGTAGCCAAATCTAACACGCTTTTCGAGACAAAAACGGATACGCAATGCTTGATTCCAAATTAGGCGATCTAGTCTATACTTGTTTGCAGTGGGCATAACATAGTAATTCTAGGCTAATAACTGGTACTAGAACACATAATGTTTTCAAAATCGGATATCACGGTTAGTAGAGGCCGGTCTTCGGACCGGGCGAAAGGGGGTGCTCGTAGCTGACCTTCCCCGATCGTACCCAAGCTCCCGAGCCGAGTAACTTTGGTAATGACGGACATGTATTCTTGACCGAGTCAGGTTTCCTAAATTCCCCAAAATAAAATATTTAGGTGGCGACTCAGACCGCAAAAGCATCCATGTTTGGCACTACTTTTCAAAAATCTGCTTTTCAAACGACGGTTGAGGTGGACTCTTTGGTTCAGATTTAGAACCGCGACAAAAATCGAGTCCTGCGAACTGTAGTAGACCCAATATCGAACCAGAACGGGAGTCATCCTCCGGGATGCCGGACGCCTACGCTTCTGGCGACTACCGGGGAATTAGAGAGCTTGACTCGAATTCGTGATATCCTGTTTTGTTTGCACTTATGTGTTTCTTTGCATTGCATGTGCATTGGTGCGCCTAGGACACCGTGTTGGCCATCTGCTATTCCTGAGCGGTTTGCCGGAGGCTTGTCTTGTCAAGGCATGTCCGTAAGGCTGACCGGTTGCGGGCTCTGCCAGTATGGGAACACAAACCCCGGTTTTACCGGGGCACCCTTTTTTTGACCATTCGACCTAGTTGCATAGTCGGAATCCATAGTGACCATTCCAAACTAGGACAGGTTGCTTACCCGATTTAGGTTGTTTGAAACCGCTGCGTGCGTAGTGAAACCCTAGCTCTTGACAAAATAGGACAGGGAAACCCTACCCCAACATAGGGGTGTTTTGGTTCTCATTTATCTGCTATGTGCTTTAGAGTGTAACTCTGCAGGGAATATACAGATCAGTTTGCAAGTTAAGTATCAGGCCCGAGGGCGTCGGTATCAGTGTTTTGGGAATCAGTTGTCTGTGGATATCAGATTCAGGCCTAGGGGCAATGGTTCGTGGTCAGTAATCAGTGGTTGAGAAACAGTATACCCAGCATTCGACCGTTTATTTTAAATCCCGACCGTGTGTTGTGTGTTTATTTACTTTACGCCGTTATGCTGTCCGATTTTCGCTTATTTATACGCTTTATTTATCTTTTATTAGGTAGTTGAGCACCATTGCTACCGACTCGATAGATATCCCCAAGCACCGGGTCGAGGTCCGACTCTTCCGATCCGAGGATCCGATAGACGACAACCAAAGGTACTACTCGCTACCCCTACATTAAACTAAGTCAGTGAGGCAGAGGACATCAAGACAACGATTACCAGAGGGCTTTTTCTACCCCAATTGCTCGGTAGAGATCGAGGTTTTGTGTTACCAACAGAGAGGAATTTATACCAAGAATCCAACCGTAGCAGATAGTATGGCGGCTTTGGAGGAGATGGTGCGCCACCTTCAAGAGAGTATGAAAGCAATGCAACAGATGCCGTCAGCAGACTTCGCCAGTAACAAAGCCACAGCTTGTAAGAGAACAGCAGAGACAATTGCCAAAGAGAACAAAGAACCGGAGCATCGTCAGATCAAGTTCCTCCCCACCAGAGTTCCTAACGCCGGGAGAGACCAATGTTCAGACCGATACATATACCCACGGACCACCCCCACCTCCAACCCTACCCCAAATTCAACCTCGCCTATCAAAACACCCACCAATCTATCGGACTCTCCCTTTGAGTTCGAGATCGATCCCAATCGTGACTCAAATTAAGCAAGCTTGAGAAGTTATTCAAGAGATCTCAAGGGTCAAGACTATCCCCAATATTGAAGATGGTTATACCGATGCAAATTGTGATGTCGCCTGACGATTCAAAATGCCTCATATTGATCGATTTGATGGGTCTGGGGACCCCATGGTACACTTAAGACTATTTTCAGACGTTCTAAGGCCGATGGGCCCCGTGAGGGCTCCGTGGTTGTCTCTGCTTGGTCGGACCGTCAGTGTAGCATCCGCGTGGTATTCCAAGCTAGATGATGACGTTAAGATAAGTTGGGACGAAATGGCTGAGGCCTTTATCGCGCAGTATTCATACAACACACAGATTGAGATCACTACCCGTGACCTCGAGACAACTAGGCAAGAGCTTAAGGAGGGTTTTTCAGAGTTTGTAACCAGATGGAGGGCGAAAGCATCGATGATGACCTTAAGGCCCACGGACAGAGATCAAATCCGGATGATTGTGCGCAATCTTCCAACCGGTTAATGAAGAAGATGATTGTAGTTCCTTCCCTACCTTCGCAGATTTGCATGATATGGGGATGCAGATTGAGGATGCAATGAAGCAGGTCTGTTTGACCAAGACCGGAGCAACCCCATGACATTCAACCGAAAACAACAATGCAGTTCGAGTGGCACGTCACCACGAGCCTCCAAGTAAGCATGGTTACCACTAACTCCCCACAAAGAAATACGGCCTTTCGCCATTCTCCTAAGGTCCTAAGCAACCCACAAACAACCAAATACCCACCCAAAATTCAGAATTTCGCTCATTTATATGCCCTATCCAAAGCTCTAGGGTATTGATCAAAAAGGGCACTGAGGCCCTCGAGCCGCGACCCTACCAAAAACTCCTCCTACCCACAACCCGCCAAATATTATGATTTCATCAACAAAGACGGTCACGACACCGACCAAAGGCTTCCTTTACGCCATGAAATTCAAGACCTTATCGATAACGGGGTGATTTTGCCTCCCGAGAAGCCCAATGTCACTACAAATCCCCTCCCTGCACATAACCAAGCTCCGCCACCTAAAAGACTTAATTTCATCCATACTGGGGCCGTGTCTTATGACCCTAGTGTCTATATCACACCCACCCACTTGCCTAAACCGGAGGTGTTCCTCCCCGAGTGCACGGACTTGTGCATGATGGACATCTCCATGACCCAACCCAAGCCAGTCGTGATGATTGCCAAGAACAGGGAACGGGGGGACCCAAAGCAAGAACGAGTTGTTGAGCCAAAATCATGGATTTGGAAATTTTACTGAGAAAACGTATAGTCCGAGTGACTACATTCTACCGGTGGGCCAGGATGCGCCAATGGTGAAGCTTCCAGCCAGAGGAGAACTATGTGTAATCCAAGGAGATAGCCCGGGCCAGGAAATGGATAGTGTAGCAGCCGTGGGAGAGGACTTTGCCAATCTCCAGTTTTACTACAACCAAGACCCAGAAGACCCAAAGAATAACCGTTCGATTATGGGGAAACAGCAGAGGCCATTGGGTGGTTGGACGATCATCCAGATGTGATAGAAGAATTTCAACTGTAAGGAGCCCAACAGTATGGAACCTCAAGAATGCCTTAAAAGTTGAAAAACAGAGTACATTGCCGGAGAGCGCCGGCACGAAGAGCTTCGCCCGAGAGTGGAGGATCCTGACCACAGGAATTGTTGAGCAGCCGGATGTATTGGCACAGTCAGAACAGGAAATGTTTGAGGGATCTGAGAGAGTCAAGAAGGCAAAGGCCCAAGTGGGGATTGAAACCGCTGTATGCACAGAAACGGATAATGTTACAAGTATGAGAATGGAAAGTGCCGTGAGTACGAGAACAGCCGCGCCAGAGCCCGACAGATGTTTGTCAGTTGCTGATGGGATGTGGTGGGAAGATGAGGATCTTTGTCTTGCCCATACGCATTTAAGACCGGGGAATAACCAACCCGATAACACCTGGTACCTTGGAGAGATTGACCACATGACACGGAGTGGGCGGTATTTCAAACCTCCACACTTGGATCAACCAGAGACCTCAGGGAAGGACAAAGAGGCTGAGAAGGTATGAAAAGCAACAAGAGGAAGCCAGACTCAAACAATCAAAAAGATACAAGCAGATATCTCTATTTGGGGACCGCCATGGCTTCTCGAGTGCACAGGAGGCTGTTTTATCACCATGGATAAGGCAAAGCTTAATAGAAACAACACTGTAATTTAGTGGGGCTAGTCTTTCCGGGAGGAACTGCCCCGATGTTGACATTTGCTGATAAGGAATTACCGCCTGAGGGCACAAATCACAACAAGCCACTCTACATCTCTGTGGAGTGCAGGGATAAATGGATACCGGTAGTCCTTGTTGATACAGGGTCTGCCATCAACGTTTGCCCTGCAAGGACAGCTTACGCGATTGGTCTGAAAGTCGCAGACTTTATACCAACAATCCAGGTCATCAGGGCATATGACAATACAAGCCGAGAGGTGATGGGAACCGTTAAAATCCAGACCAAAGTTGGGCCGGGACAACAGGAGATAGATTTTCATGTCTTGGAAGTACCGGCAACTTTCAATTTGTTGTTGGGGCGGCCGTACGCATCGTGAAGGCAAGATCATCTACTTTGCATCAAATGGTGAAATACTCACGGAAGGGAGTAGCCATCGCTTTTTGAATTCATCAATTCATCCACCACCGTGAGGTATCCACGCTGCTCGAAATAGAGCATGGTCCGGAAGACGGTTCATATCGTTTTACCTTGGCCGAGGCTCAGTTGTACATAATATCATGGCCGTAATGAAGGGATATATGTTAGCGCCAAGCAAAGGTACCTCATGAATAAACTCCAATACATCCCCGGATGGGATTAGGAAGAGCGGTCGTAAGGGCATCGCAACGTTGGTCGGTGCCACACAACCCTCACACCTTCGCTTGGGTTACATGCCCACCAAGGAAGATTGGGTAAGAAGAGGAAAAGAGATGGCAGAAGAGCCAAAGCAAAACAGATGGGGAAACCTTTCAATTGATGCACCGCCCATCCGGTAATTTGAACGGACGTTTGTCCGGAGGGGGAAGATTTCCATTCGTGGTTTTCCTGAGCCATGGTGAATGAAGAAAAGAAACGCATGCCGGATTTGAAATTTTCTTCGACTTGCGCTTATCCGGGATGATGTTGTCAAGAGCGCATGCACCCGACAAATGAGGTTGAACATAGCAAGGAATTGGAGTCTGCGGACACGAGTTCGAATGGGGTAGCACGGCATGTCCGCTCTCGATCCTTTGATCGACTGGGCCAGGGGGACGATCCTTCTGTCCATGATTAGAGATGAAACGGTCAGGGCCAACCAATGGCTATTTTGATGCATCCATCGCACCTCCCTCATCCGGCAAGACGAGGAGGGATTTTATCAAGCAAAGACCGTCAGTAGTGAGCCGAATCGATTCCACCGAGTCTTGTGAGTCGGAATCGTGTTCCAAATTGCCTCGAGTCCGAGTCCCAGATTCTCGGAGTAATAACCCGGATGCCACGCCTGCCTGTGTCAGTTTTTTTTTTTCTTTGAGTCTGTTGTAACAGAAGAATCGGACGGTTTGGAAGTATCTAATGAGAACGAGGTGACTGTGGTTTCCGAGTACTTTTCTGTGCCTTTGGTTTATTGCTTAAATCAGGGCTTTCAAAATTTTGATGAAAACGACGAGGATGAAATCCCTCCGGTTTTGCAACGACTAATTGAACAAGAGCAAGAGAGGTTTGTTAAACCCTTAATGGATGAAATCACCAGTGAACGCGGTAATCGAGAAGGACCCGCTACCGTCCAGATCGGGTCCACGTTGTCTTCGAGGAACGCGAGCGCTTAGTCGCTTATTAAAAAATTTTAAAGATGTTTTCGTGGTCCCACGAAGACATGCCCGAATCGATCCCGAGATTGTACAAAGACCGATCCTCTTGACCCCGAGGCTCGACCACCAAACGTAAACTCAAGAATTCGCCCGACCGGGCCATCAAGATCAAAGAAGAGGTCACCAAGATTGACGCAGTTTCTGCCGGTATCCGAATATCCGACTTGGCTGGCCAACATTGTTCCGTCAAGAAGGATGGCGTAATCCGGTATGTGTGGACTTCAGGATTCAACAGAGCCATCAAGGATGACTTTCCTTGCCGCACATCGATGAGTTGGTGGATTTTACAATGGGCATGCTTTGCTCTCATTTATGGATGGCTTCTCGTGCTATAATCGATAGTAATGGCGCTCAAGATCGGAAGACCGCTTACACCCCCGTGGTACATATTGCTACAGAGTGATGCCATTTGGGCTAAAGAACGCCGGCTACATATCAACGGCCGCAACTACAATATTACATGACATGATCCATAAAGAGGTCGAGGTGTACGTGATCTACATGATTGTCAAGTCCAAAGAAAGAGAGGGCCACTACACCGCCTTTGCAAAAGTTTTTCCAAAGGATCGTGAATTTCTACTGCTTGAATCCTCGTAAATGTACGCTTGGTGTTACAAATGAAAAATGCCGATTTCGACACACAAAGGCATCAAGTCGACCCTTCCAAAATCAAGGCCATCTTAGAAATGCCACCACCGATGACTGAAAAGGAGGTGCGAGGCTTTCTAGGTAAAGTGCAATTCATAAGGCGGTTTATCTCAAAATTAACCTTGACTTGTGAACCACTTTTTGGTCTCTTGAAGAAAGGAAAGAAGTTCCAATGGGACGGCCGATGCCGTCAAGATTTGAACAAATCAAAGAGTATCTACAGAATCCGCCTGTTGTCACCACCAAAGCCGGAAGCCGTTGATATTGTATCTGCTGCTGATCGAGACTACGATGGGTCAGATGCTCGCACAAGAATCGAAGATAAAGTGGAAAGGGCCATCTACTATCTCGAGCAAGAAGATGCCGGATTACGAGACCCGCTACACTCGCTTAGAGAAGGCTTGTTTGGCCTTGGTGTGGGCTACTAGGAAGTCGCGCACTACCTCGTTAGCCCACTCAGAATGTTGGTTTCACGACTTGATCCCATCAAATATCTTTTTCGAGAAACCAAAGACTTACGGGTAGGCTAGCTCGTTGGTTGTCAAGGTTTCTAATTTGACCTCAAATATGTGACACGCAAGTCCGTAAAAGGGAGAGCGGTGGCAGAGTTCCTTGCCGACCACCCGGTTGAAGGGGATGAAGCGGTTGAGTACCTATTCCCAGATGAAGCTATTTTGCACGTTGAAAATGAGACTTGGACAATGTACTTTGACGGAGCGTAGAATCAATACGGCTATGGGATAGGGTATTGCCGATAGCACCCATTTAACTCCTCAGATCCCTTTAGCTGCTCAAGCTTCAGTTCAAAGTCTCGAACAATGAGGCAGTAGTATGAGGCTTGTATTGCTTGCTTAGAAGCTGCCCTAGAACTAGGGCAAGGCGATTGGATGTCATTGGAGATTCAACCTAGTCGTGTCTCAAGCTAAAGGACCGGAAAGTAAAAGAGGAAAAGATGATCATTTACCACCGCACCTTGGATTTGTTAATTCCTCGGTTTGAAAAGCTAAGTTTCACTCACCTAGTGAGAGAGAACAACAGTTTGCGACTCGCTAGCAACTCTATCTTCTATGATAGACATCCCATCTGGGGTCCGGATGGCCCAAATATTATTGACCGTAAATTTGCACCGCCATTTAATCAATCTCGCCATAGACGAAGTACAGACAACAACCCTTGGTATCACGACATATGGAACTTGGAAAAGGAGGCATATCCACTAGGGGCAAATGCCAAGGACAAGAGGGCAATTAGGAGAATGGCTGTTCGCTTTATCATCCGGGGTAAGTTGTACAAAAGAGGTCATCCGGGAATGCACAAGTTGTGTGTGGAAGTCAAGAGTCAAAGCCTAATGGAGGCCATCCATGGAGGAGAATGTGGTGCGATATGAATGGGGTGATGTCGCACGAAAAATCCTAGACAAGGCTACTACCGGGTCTACCATGGAGGAAGATTGTATTGGTTTTGTTCTACGATGCCACAAATGCCGATTCACGCAAATCGCATGAACATCCCGCCATCAAAGTTATACAACATGACATCACCATGGCCGCTCAGCTTGGGGAATCGACGTGATTGAGCCGCATTCAAGGGGTCAAACGGCATGAGTATGTCTTAGTAGCAATAGATTACTTTACAAAGTGGGTCGAGGCCCAATCCTATGCAAGGTTGAAGGCTTCGATGTCGCGAAGTTTATCGTAAACAACATTATCCGCCGTTACGAGTTCAACGAGATCATTTCGCATAATGGTTCTCACTTCAAGAAAGAGGTGATTGATTTGTTGGAAAAGTATAATGTGGCTTTTCATAAGTCATCCACATATCGACCGGAGCAGCGATTGAGGCCGCCAACAAAAACATTAAACACATATCGCAGAAGATGGTGGAAACCTATCGGATCGCCGATAAGTTACCATTTGCCTGTGGGGCTATCGGACTTCAATTAGAACTTCGACCGGGCAACCCCTTATTCACCGGTCTATGGATGGAAGCCGCTCTACCGATTGAAATCGAGGTGCCATCATTGCAGAAGTGTTACGAGTGTCGATAGCCGAGGCAGATTGGCAGAGCGTATTCGAGGAACTCATGCTCTTCGATGAAAGGAGATTGAAAGCACTGCACTATGTCCAAGGGTATCAAGGATCACCCGAAGCTTTCAACAAGAAAGTTAAGTCCAGAATTTGAAAGAAGGATTTGGTGCTCAAAGACAATCGAGCTCCCATCCACGCACCCAAGGCAAGTTCAAACCTAATTGGACAGCCCTTACATCATCAAGTCTATCCGTCGTGGAGCTGTGGTTCGATGGATCTAGATGGCCTAGAGTTCTCCCAACCGATCAACATGGACAAGTCAAGAAATATTACCTCGAGAGGCTCGCTAGGCCGAAAACCCGAAAGGGCGACCTAGGCAAAATTCAGAGCACAAAAATTAGAAAATAATAAAACCGAGCTCAGAAGGTGAAAACCCGCAAAGGGCGGCCTTGGCAAAAGTTAGAGCTAAAAGGAGAGTGAAAATACTGAGTGAACCCGAGCCCGAACTACGAAGGCTTGATTCCCATTCTTGGGATACGAGGCGCCTTCATCCCGTTCACCATAAACATTTTCCCCGATCGCCTTTTGTCCATTTGATCATCTTGGTCATCTTTGTCCATCAAGATTCATCGCAATCTCCGGCAAAGGTTATTCGTGACTAGGGCAACTTTCCGTTGTCATGCGCAACCGCAAGACTATTCAAACTAGGGCAATTTTCCAATTGCGTGAACTGGGTTGTGCATCTCAAAGGACAAATTTCGGGCATGTCCAGTTCCGATCCATATCGAAAATAATTTTGAAAAGTTTTAATAAAGATGACTTTGTTCAAATAAATCTTTTTACAACTAAGACCATTTCTGGACCAAAACGGAAAACTTTCAGTACCACAACCTTCAATTTCATTGATTTCAAATAGAGTTCTCTTGCTCTTGCATACAATCGAAGTTGCTTTTATTTTACATTCATAAGGAAAACTTGAGAGTACTAATAAAGCAATAAATCTGGGGCATAGTCAAGTCAAATGTCCCTACGCCCCCTCCCAGAGCTGGTCGAAGCCTCCGATGCCAAAGTGGGTCCCGCTTGTGCCTCTTCATTAAGCCAATCCAAGCACTCATCAGACAATTTAGTGCAACTGAAAGTGGGAGCGGGGGCCAGGAGTTCTCTCGTCCTCCATGTCATGGCATACCCGCCACCGTGGAGCCCTGGATTAGAATGCAATGGTATTTATCCTTCCAATGACAAGTCCGATCATGACCAAACCGGGCGCAGATACGAAATGGGAAGTAGAAGACACAAAGGAGTCAAGCCAACCAATTGGATCCCGTTGACGGGTCATGTCAGAACTCATCATTGGAAGATTGAGCCAAGGGCATCGCCAGCAATGCGACCGCAGACAAATTGCACATCCACTCAAACCACCAACCTTCATCAAGGGCGCCAACTAGGCGTTGTTCAAGAAATAGCCGCTACCGAATATGCCGGGCAAGAGTCCACGACCTTCAATTTATCCATTAACCACACCGGGAGGGATGAAAATGAGAGAATAAAGAATAGAGAGAAGTACGATGAGGGAAAAAGTGAGAAAGGGTTTTTGTGAGAAAACCGAGCCCGAGGGCCGAGTGATGGAGCAAACATAAAAAGTGAGATTGGGCGGAAACATTACCGCAGTAATAGTGGACTCCTCGCTAACTGATCGCCTCGATGATAAAAGGCGTCCTAAACCCAAAGAAGGTCTCGGCCAGACCATGGCAATACAATTTTGCCCTCCTTCAAGCCTTGGGCAACTTCAATTAGGACACCGATCTCCTGAGCCGAGACTAATGTAAAATGAAATAGCATACATAGACAGAGGGCGTGCCGCCGAAAGCCTTGCCAGTAGTGGTCGCCACGATCACCAGTCTCAGAAAAACGATAGACCAAGCTCGGAACATCTAATGCCTCGTCACAAATCAGAGAACGAGCATCGGGTATTGAGAGCCCACACATTTGTCCTAAGGCTTGAGCATGGCCAAAGCGAAATTGGGGTAGGATTTCCTCATTGCGCCCAGATCCCATTAGAGCTTGGAAATTCAAAGTGGGACACACCTCTTGCCCGCTAAAGCTAAAGACATGTGTTACGGTTCCGTAACCTTGCCGCATGGAGGAACGGAAAGTGCAGCGGGGTGCGACGCAAAGTGAATAGTGCGTTTATGCCGAAAGCCCGGAAGTTCAGCTTTTCCGAGCCATCCAAGTTGTTAATCCAAGTTGCGAGATTTTGGGCAAGAAATTCCTCCATTTGGAGTCAATCAGTGTGGAAATGAAGAAGACCACGAGGCTGAGGTCTTTTGTAGAGGATAAGGTTGAGTGGAGGACACATGTCAACATTCTGCTGGTGCAGACAGTCTACAGCCAACCGGCAGTAAATATTGCCGACCGGCCACAATTTTTTGCCGACCGGCCAGACTATGTGCCGATGACCATCCTCCCCAGCCGATGGTCCTTGTGTCCAGTCGATGGTCTTCCCCATGAGTTTTCTAAGCTTTCTATGCTGAATATTTGGGAATTCCACCTCTCAAAGACTCTCCTGATTGATTCCCGTTGAGTCGCGCGTATTTGTTTATCGAGTTGTTGTATATTTGCTTATCGAGTTGTATGTCACTCACTTTGAGTCTTTGATGTATCTATCGAGTTGTGCTTGCACTTGGCTAGTCTGTCGAGTCTTTGATTTGCTTATCGAGTTGTAGTTGGTTTACTACCTGATTATTGCGATGCGATGCTTTATTTTCATAAACACAAGTTTCAGTTTCAACCGCATTGTGGTATGAAACCTTGCGATGCGATGCATAGAACATGCAAATGCAATACCTTTTTGGACAAATAGTTGTTTCATCTCCATCATATGTTTTGCAAAAACACACGATTTTGAGAAACAAAACCTGCCTGAGGCAGTGCAATGTGCTTAAACTCCTAGTAAAAAGGAATGTAAAGCAAAGGTCAGCGGGGTAACAGAATACCGGATTGGATACCGAAGACCTCCCCTTGCAGTCAGAGTACCTTTCATGCCCTTGTCCGGGTTGATTACGAGGTTTGGCACCTTCGTCGCTTAAGAACAGTGCGGGAAAGTGCACTTCTGGAATGTTGATAGATCTTCGAGTTGATTTCCAGCCATGACTTTTGGTGAGCAATGCTCGGAACATGTGAAGGATGTCCCTTCTCGTATCCTTTTATATCTTGTGAATTTCAAAAGAAATTGTTTCAATTATACTGTGTTGCAGTACGTTGCATTTCAATATCATGTTTTTTACCATGTTCAATTTCAAGTTCAAATTTCTCTAATACACATTGCATTGTATGCGTGCTTTGCTTTACTGATATGTGTTCAATTTCCTCAATACACATTGCATTGTATGCGTGCTGTGCTTTACTGATATGTGTTCAATCTTCTCTAATACACATTGCATTGTATGCGTGCTTTGCTTTACTGATATGTGTTCAATTTCCTCTATACACATTGCATTGTATGCGTGCTTTGCTTTACTGATATGTGTTCAATTTCCTCTATACACATTGCATTGTATGCGTGCTTTGCTTCTTGATATGTGTTCAATTTCCTCTATACACATTGCATTGTATGCGTGCTTTGCTTTACTGATATGTGTTCAATTTCCTCTATACACATTGCATTGTATGCGTGCTATGCTTTACTGATATGTGTTCAATTTCCTCTATACACATTGCATTGTATGCGTGCTTTGCTTTACTGATATGTGTTCAATTTCCTCTATACACATTGCATTGTATGCGTGCTTTGCTTTACTAACATGTGTTCAAGCTCAATTTTCTCTATACACATTGCATTGTATGCGTGCTTTGCTTTGCTAACATGTGTTCAAGTTCCTTTCTCTATACACATTGCATTGTATGCGTGCTCTGCTTTACTCACATGTGTTCGATTACAACTGCCTATACACGTTGCATCTGTCACACACCTCCAATCGTGCAACATGCATATTGCTAACAATATTATACCTGTTAAGTTTGCTTTCTTTACAGGCACGATATTGTATGTACGGTTCATTTGAGGCCGGTGCAACCGGACGAGCCACACAGGTATTGTATCCTCCGCGTGAAACGTCTTGAGAATTGCATAATTCTCTTACATCCTTTCTACATTGTAGTGTAATCTGTCGCATGATAGCTTATAACTGTCGCATGTATGCTTCATTACAGCTTTCTTTGCATGATCATAAGTTATGCCCGGCTTCTTGCATTTTCAGTTGCATTTTGCCCCTGCCTTCGGGCGCATATCTTCCTTGCTTTGCATGATTGTCTAAGTCTTCGGCCTTGTCAAAAATGGGTCGTCTCTGGGCTTTGACATTCACTCCCGTCATTCTCATGACTTTCGAGTTCTGTCAAAGAGGGGCAACTGTAGACACCCCATTTTTGACCGTCCTCAAGACTTGGACGTCACCGTCAGAACACTCGGTGATTATCCATGTTTGTGTTCATTTGGAGTTCCTGGAGTTCTCGGCTGCGCGCGCCCTGCCTCAGGACCTCCGAACTTGACCAGTTGTGTTTGGTTTTGCACCAAACACTTGTGTTTTGCCATGAAAAGGGAGGGAATGCCTTGTGAGGCATCCCTACACACCACCGGCTGGGGCTAGAGGCCACCGGCTGGATGAAAATTATATCGGCACTTTATTGTGCCGACCGGCACTTTTTTGTGCCGACCGGCACTGTTTTTGTTAAAATGGCACTCTTTGCCGGCCGGGTACTGTGCACTTGCTTTATCAGATATTTTTATTGCAGCTGTAAAGCTTTTGCTCCCCTCCATACACGTGTATGGAGGGATGAGGCCTTTGGTTGCTTAGTGGCTAAGCATTTCATGCTTATAAGAGGGAGCCTCTTCCTCTTGCATTAGGGTTGAAGATTCTTGAGAGCAAAACCAGAGATATACATATATATCTCTGATATACATCCTTACAAAACATATATCTCTCTTTCTCTCCTTTTGTGTGTGTTTTAAGGCCAAAAAGTGTGATTTTGTCTCATTTTTGCTCCTTTACACACACCATTACACCTTAGCTCGAGATTGAGAGACTTAGGAGGTTGTTTGTGTTGGTTTTGGACTGGTTTTGAGCACTTGGTGGTGGCTGGAACCTTTGTGCTTCAAGAGATCTTCAAGGGTAAGGATCTTACTTTATTTTCCCCATTTTTGCAACTCATTTCTACCATCTCTACTTTGTGTTTTTGGATCTGTGTTTAACATGTAAAAGTCTTGTTTTTACTTGCTAAGGAACATTCATTAAGATCATTTGGCCATTTGAGTGAAGCCTCACTCTTTTGGTCTTTATTTTGGCCCATTTTGTGCCTTTTCTTGGAGATCTTGCTTGTTTGGTGTTCTTGGCCTTCTCACCGAAAACCAAAGGGGTTTTCAGTGGTGAGAGGGTCATTTTCGAGCATCATATAAGGGAGAGACACCCCTCTCCCTTCGGTCCTTTGGTTGGTTTTTGTTTTGGCTCATAGCATAACATGAATGCATGCTTGTATTTGCCTCCATTTCAGAGCTTTGTTAGTGTGTTTAGGGTCATGTTTGACCTCTGTTTTTGATGGATTTCGTGGCCTCTTGCATGCTTCTTATATATGCTTTGAAATGTTCTTTTATGCTTAAAGGCATGCCATGTGTTTAAGCCTTCACACTTGCATGTTTTGGGTTTGATTTCATGAGGACAATAGCATCTATTTGCCATGTGATAGGGCTGTGAGCCACTGATCTTGACACATTTGGCATGCTTAGTATGTATCTCTTGCATTTTAGGCTTGTGAGCCTTGCATGTTTTGACCCTAGCATGTTTTGGCTTGTTTTGATCTAATGATTTGGCATCATATTAGGCCCCCATTTCAGTCCATTAGTCTTGTTTGTATGTTGGTATATGTGGCTTAGTTCATGCTTTAAAGATATGCTCTTGTGTGCTTAGGATTTGGCCTTATGCATGCTTACATATTTGATGCTTTTTGGGGCTGCCACACATGAGTTTTGGATGTCATTTCATGTGCTAAAGGTCTGATTTTGGTTGTTGGGAGCATGCCATGAGTAGTTGTGTAAATGGTGTCAAATTACTCTCTTTGGTGTCCTAGACTTGTGCCCATTGAATAGCATGCTTGTGAGGCATTTTGATCATGTTGAGAGGCTTGTATTGCCACTGTTTTTTTTTGGAGTTTGAAGGCTGCCCTTGATGGCTTAAGTCCATTGTTGCATGCTTACTTCATGATTGTTGCTTGCTTGGTCAATGTAGCCTTGAATGTATGCTTGTTAGTCCCATGTTTAATTGGCCCATCTTGCATGCCATTTGTACCCTACATACTTTAGCTCTTTGCATGTTTAAATATGATAGGTTGCATTGCATTCAAGCCTTGCTTGCATACTTGCATCTCATAGCTTGGTTTGGGGTTGTCAAGCCAAGCCTAGGATTGAGGGGAGTTCACATTTCAAGTGGTGTAACTCACCTCAATCCTTGGTCATTAAGGCCCTTGACCTCCACATGATAGGGACTTAGCCTTCATTTGTTTGTGTTGCATGCATATTTACATTAAAATGAGCAACCTTGGTTCCTTAGGCTATCATGCATCAAATGTACAATTGATAGCCCTAGAACCAAGAGCCACACCCCCTTGAGCCCCTTAACATGATAGGAGGTGTTGGACATGCTCACATTTGCCCAAAAACCATGCCTATGCATTCTTTGTCTGTCGTCAGCTGCTCACCGTCTCGTAGGACTTTCTGCCGGCCGGCATTTTAATGTGCCGATCGGCACTTTATTTGTGCCGATAAATACCAAGTGCAGCCGGTGGCCACTGTAAGAAGCCGATGACTACACTGCCTAGCCGGTGGGGCATTTCAGACCACTTGGGAGGTATCCCAGAATTTTGGGAATTTTTTGGAGAGGCAGGACAGTAAAAACAGAAGCTGCAATGCCATGGCATAGGTTTTCCGGGCGAGTCGCGACGAGCATGCATCATTCGCGCATTCCGAGGCAGGGCTGAGGCTCCATTTATTTTATTTGTTTAATTTAATTTTGGTAATTAGAATTTGTAATAATTTATTTATTCATTTCTTTCTCCGGTCTGTATTATTTATTTATTCGGTCCCTCCGAGTGAGGGCAAAAATATAATAAGTGTGGGTGAGTGTGATGCATGTCTTCCAACCCCCGCTTCTTTCTAACCCTTTTATTTACCCACCTTCAGTGGTAGATTAGGGCATTTTAAATTAGCATACCTTATGCAATGCATGCGCGCATCCATGCATTTGTTTACATGCACCGGGCTCGGTACATCATGCAAACTGCATTGCAATTTTCAAATTCCAAAATTGAATACGTGCTATGTGATAGCATTCCATATGCCATGCTTAGGATAGCCGAGCACGCCTAATCGCATGCCTGCTTGTGTTCCATTAGTCATTTGACATCAACTAGGTCATGCATTGTTTTGCTAACTAGTTTACTGTTTTGGCACGGAGTACGAGGTGAGCTTTTATGCTTTAGCATACCGCATGCGTGCGAGTGTTGCCATGACAAGAGGATAAACATGCGCTGACTAAGTGCTTATGTGATATAACCGCATGAATGCCTGTGGATGGAGGTTGGATTGCCTAAGTTGGAACAACTCGTTGAAATCGCATTTTAGCCTACTTGCGAGTAGCCAAATCTAACACGTTTTCGAGACAAAAAGCGGATCGTTAATGTTTATTTCCAAATTAGGCGATCTAGTCTATACTTGTTTGTCAGGCGCATAACATAGTAATTCTAGGCTAATAATCGAATAAGAACACATAATGTTTTCAAAAACGGATATCACGGTTAGTAGAGGCGGTCTTGGACCGGCGAAAGGGTGCTCATAGTGACCTTCCCGATCGTACCAAGCTCCGAGCCGAGTAACTTTGGTAATGACCGGACATGTGGCCTTAAGACCGAGTCAGGGTTTCCTAAATTCCCCAAAAATAAAATATTTAGGTGGCGACTCTGTAATCTGGCAAAGCAGTCCATGTTTGGCACTACTTTTCGAAAAATCTGTTTTTCTTCAAACGATTTGCCAGAGGTGGACTCTTTGGTTCAGATTTAGAACCGCGACAAAAATCGAGTCCTGCGAACTGTAGTAGACCCAATATCGAACCAGAACGGGAGTCATCCTCCCGGGATGCGTTCGGGGACGTCTACAACTACCTGCCCATCATCTTTTTGAACCTCAGCAACTTTTCCCAAATCATGATTGTACCTTTGCATCTACTACTGCTGCATACTTTCCACTACCATCATTGTATCACCCACGCCGGAGCCTACTTCATTTGATTTCCCAGTGCACTCTTCAGTCTCTTTAACCACTGATATTTGAAAGCAATTGTCACCTACTGCTACCTCACCACCCTCCTTCATCCTAGGGGTTGAAGCACCTTTTGCCTATTCATTCTTTCCTGCTATATCATCCTCCACCCCAGCAGCCTTGTCAGCATTTTCTACCTCCTTCTTACTCTCTACAACTGACTGTAGTACCCCATTAACATTGGCACTGACCTCATCTTCACCATCATCAGTGCTAGTTCCTTTGCACCTGGTCAGCGCCTCCTTGATAATCTGTTCCTCACAAACTCTTATTGGGTATACTTTACCTTTGCATTCTAGATTCAGACTAGTATTAATCAGATCCATAATATTTGTGGCTATTTTTACCTTTCCACAACGAAAAGATGTTGGTTCACAAATGTCTCGATCTAGATGAACCACTTCTCCCCAAAGTCGGCCAAGCTTTCTGAAATTATCAAAATTCCATAGATTCAGAGGTACACCATTGTAGACGTCCCCGAACGTCCCGGGAGGGAATCCCGTTTTGTTCATTTGGGCTCACTACAGTTCAGGACTCAATGTCACGGTCCTGTATCTAATCTCACAGAGTGCAATGCAAGACCGATGAATCATCAAAGAGTCCAAATCTGGCAAATCGTTTTTGAAAACAGATTTTTTTGAAAGAAGTGCCAAACATGGACTGCTTTTCCAGATACAGAATCGCCACCTAAATATTTTATTTTGGGAGAATTTAAGATACCCTGACTCGTGCCTAAGGCCACGTGTCCGTCATCACCAAAGTTGCCTCGGCTCGGGAACTTGTGTACGATTGGGGAAGGTCACTTCGTGAGCACCCTCGCTCGTCCGATCAAAGATCGGCCTCTACTAACCATGATATCAAGTTTTGAAAACATTATGCGCTCTTATTCCAGTTATTAGTCTAGATTTACTATGTGATGCGCACAGCATACAAGTATAGACTGAGTCGTTTGAGTTGGAACAAAACATTTCATGTTTGTTTATTTGAAAGATGTTTGCTACTCGCAAGTAGGCTAAAATATGGATTTGCCACCCTCAAGTGGGCTTAGAAAATATGATTTTGCCACTCTCAAGTGGGCTTAAAACTCGCAAGCAATGAATTATTCTAATTCAAATAACCCAACCTTCACCCACAGGCATTCAGATAGTTATATCACATAAGCAGTTAGCCTCATGGCAAGCATGCTATCATGGCAGTGACTCACACACATGCAAGGATGCTAAAGCATAAACACTTACCGAGTACTCCAAACCAAAACAGAAACTAGTTAGTAATCAATGCATAATCCTAGTTCATGTTAAGATGGCTAATGCAACACATGCAAAATGCAACTAAGATAGGCTCGGCTATTCTAAACATGGCATATGAAATGCAACAGATAACATGTATTCAACTTGGAATTGACATACAATGCGGTTAGTATGATGCGTCGAGCCCAATGCATGCAAGACAGAATGAATGCAAACATGCAAGCATAAGTATGCTAATTGAAACGTGCCCTAAACTAACCATCATAAGTTGGTAAATAAAAGGGAGAAAGACGTGGGGTTGGAAGACATGCATCACAAACACGCACACTTATTACCCAATTGTGCCCTTGCTCGGAGGGTCCGAATAAATAGTACAGTCCAAATAAATAATACAGTCCGAATAATTACAAAACCCTAATTAATTAACAAATTAATCTAGGAAAGCAAGTAAATTAGCATGCAAGCCATGGACCGCCTTAGCTCTGTTCCGAATGATGAATGATGCATGCTTGAGTTGCTTGGCGCGGAAATCCATCGCGATGCCCCGATTTGCCTTTATTTGCAATTAATGCTGGAATGCTGTGCGAAGCTCTAGAAGGCTGTTGATTTCTGATTTACTGCAACAGAGAGCAAGAAAAGGGTATGGCAAAGTATTTTCACATATGTATGCATGACTACTCTTCAGGGAGTGTAGTCCTCGATCCTCGTGCCACCAATCATGCATCTCGATGCATGATGGCCGAGGAGTCGAATTGCACGACTCGATGTGAAATGAATGCACATGAAAACACAACAAGACCTAAACTCCATCATGGGCAATCCGGAGTGTCGGCGACCAGGAATTGAGACACGTTCCGTCACTTGGAGTACGAAACGTCCCTCGCTTCCCGTGCTTGGGCTAACTCCTATCCCAAACACTATGCAAATGAGATGACATACACAATGCGACTAACATACAACCTAGCATACGCAATACTATGAAATGGCATACACAATGCTCAATGTAACATGGCATACACAATGCTCTAACATGCAACCTAGCATACGCAATGCTATGAATCGAAATGGCATACACAATGCGCGATGGACTTACACCAATATGAGTGGACCTCAACCACACTCACATCAGTGGCCATTAGATGAAAATGAGACAACCGAAATGCGTGCACACATGCACGAATACTAAGGACCGAACCTAAGGCATCAAATGCCACGCTACCAAAGCATGGCAAGGGATGAAAGATGGCATACAAACATGCAATTTCCAGCACTGAAATATGATGCGCAATGGTCCCGAATCATGGAAATATGGCACCCAATGCATGAAAGAGGCCCCAAAACTCAAAACTAGGCAAATGCATTGAACTATAATCATGCAAAGCAAGCATTATTTGATCGTGAAGTACAAAAACAGAGTCAAGGTAGTCCCAAAATATGCACAATATTAGTTCAAAGCATGGCCAAAAAGTGCTAACATGAAGGGCTAAAACAACATGCAACCTAGGCTAGTAAGCATGATTTACATGGAATGCATATGAAGCATAAGAGAGGTCACCAAACCAGCCCAAAACAATAACATGGCATGTCAAATAAACCCCAAATAACCACTGAAATGCATCCAATGCGTGCAAAAATGATGAGCTCCTTTGAAAGGCCACAAGAGGGGTTACTCTACACATGCATCAAGGACTCTTAGCATGGAAAAACCAACTCTGGAAATCAATTATGAAAGCCCTAAAAATCACCAAAAAGGCCCTGAAATGGGTCAAGGAAGCATGCAATGAAAGGTCCTCTTGAAAGGCCTTGAGGAGGATTGTTCCACGCATGCATGAGGGACACAAAATATGGTCAAAGAGGCACTGAAAAGAGCTAAGGAAGACCTTGAAACTCACCAAATTGGGCCTAAAAAGTGACTTCACAACATGGAAGTAAGGGGCCCTTTGGAAGGCCAAAAGGGCCAACAAACAAGACAAGGAGAGAGGGGGTCACTCCCCTCTGATTTTAGCTCTCAAAAACACATCTAAGCCACTAAAAATCCACTGGATTTCAGTGGCTAAGAGGCCAAACCAAGGCCAATGCGAATGCTCTAATGCATAGCCCTAATCATGAGGAAATGAAGCATGCCAAGAGGAAGATGACCCCAAACAGAAAAATTCCCTTAATCAAACTTCAAGAGGGACTCAAAATAAGACTTTTTTTAGTTTATGAAAAATCTCAAAAATTCTTGCAAGTAAGGCTAAGATATCATGCAAAATAAGCCCTAAAAGAGAGATGAAGCATACAAGGATGTAGGAGACCTCAAACAGAAACGTATCCTTAATAAAACTTTAAGAGGAGCTCAAAATAAGATACTTTAAAGTTTATGCCAAAATCCAGAAATGCTTGCAAATAGGGCTAAGATAGGAAGCAAAAAAATACAAGAAAAGGGGAAATGGAGACTTACCCTTGTAGCACAGCAATGCAGCAACTTCTGGACCAAGTTGGTGAACCTTCAACCTCTGTAAATCAGTCCCAAGGTACTGGAATGGATGGTGGAGGTGGTAGGCTATGAGGTGTAGTGTAAATGACCAAGAACAAGGGTGTTTTGAGCTTGGATGAGAGAGATATGGAGAGTTGTATGTATATGTCTTAGCTGGTTTTTTTCTCTAACCCTTGCAAATGGAGATGGAGGCTTGGCTTTATAGAGGAGAAGGGATAAGGCTTCTTGGAGAAGCCTCAAGAGGGGTTCAAAGCTTCTCAAAGAAGCTTCACCCAAAAGGGTCAAGCTTCTTGAGGAAGCTAGACCAAAAGGGTCAAGCTTTCCTAAGAAGCTAAGCAAGAGGGTTAAAACCAACTTAAAAAGGGCAACAAAAGGCTCAAAATCTCAGACAGTGGGTCAAATGCTTTACAGCTGGCACAACTGTGTTTCACTCAAAAAGTCCAAAAGTAAAGTCGGCCCGACCTTAGGTGGTCGGTAGCCACTCCCCGATCACCGACCAGGTCAAAGGGTCAAGGTGAACCCTCGGCCATACCAGAAAGGTGGCCTCCCAGATGAGTAGAATACAGCTACAAGGTGAAAAATCAAAAAAAGTGACCCAGGAGAGAGGAAAACCAGCTTTTTAGGAAGGTTCAAAAGGGTCAAGAAGAAATACTGGTCAGCCTACCCATATTGGTGGCCTCCCAGGTGTGCACAACACAATGGTGGTATGAAAAACTAGAAATTATGGCTCAAAAGTAAGAAAAACCAGCTTTCTATCAGAAAAATCGGCTGGAGGAGAGAGAATAATTTTTGAAAGAATTGCTGGTCTCCCACCATCCTACCACCTTCCTAGCAATGAAAATAGGGCCCATACAAAAAATGAACCCTAACCGATGCAAAACGAGGGTTCGGGGGCCAAAACGTGCAGTCTGGGGCCCCGAAAACAGGCTGTTAGGCACCGAAGGTGGCGTATGACCACGAAGGTCCCGGGCCATAGTGTCCCTCTAAGGAGAGGAAATAGGGTGTGTGCCAAAAACCGGAGCAAATGGAGGTAATTAGGAGGTCCCGAACTGAGGCACACGGCCGACGGCTCCGAAAATCGAAAACTAGCCTCCAAACGGGAAAAATGGCCTATGACCACGAAACGTAGCCTACAGCCACTGAGAGATGGTGTACGAGACCTCTCCCTCCCTTCGGGAAGAGAAAATAGAGAAAACAGGACCTGGTTCACAGACCTAGGCAGAGCACAAAAGAGCCCGGAAGTCCGGAGGCAAGGCTGGCAGCCGAGACTCTGAAACTCCAGAACGAGCACAATATACACTATCACCGAGCGCTCAATTGGTGACGACTGAGTCTTAAGGTCGGTCAAAAATGGGGTGTCTACAATGGGCTTCAAAGTGGGCTTGGAATGGGCCAGACCAAACAGGTTGGGCTCATAGGCCAGGTTAGACGAGAAAAAACGTGAGCCAGACTTAGGTGGGTGGTTCAAGCTGGGCTCGGAATGAAGCCTCGTTGGGCCGTAGGCAGACTTCGGGTGAACTTTGGACCGATGAATTTTAAAGCAAAGAGAGGCAGTGAGTCTACCCCATTGTGGGGTCAAGATAATGTAAGTGATGATAGGCCTATAAATGGATCAGATTCAGATCAGATCTATCAAAATCTGAATCCAATCCAAATCCATTTAGCCCATATCTGATTATAGATCACCCGAATCCGAATCTGATAATTTTGGATATCTGAACCGATAATCCATTCCGATCCATTTATTTATTTATTGAGCTACAATTTTATATAATTTGATTTTTTTTTTTTTTTTTCATTTTGTGTTTTCTTCTTTCAAATTAAGAATAATTGGATCGGATTATCGGATCAGAACAGATTTTTATATATTTGATCCATTTAATAAATGGATTAAACGGATTTGGATTCGGATTATTGGATGGTCGGATTGGATTTTTTGTAAATGGATTCGAATTTTCAAATCGAATTCGGGTCAGATTCGGATTAAACCCAATCCATTAACAGTCTTTTTGGATGATAATTGGCTCTGATGTGATAATAGGTGATAAAACAACAATGATAGAGAGCGAGCTCTAGTGATGTGACAAGAGAAAAAAAAAAAAAAAACAAAAACAAAACAAAAACAAAAATATAGACACACATGTGGGTCCTACTCTTTGCCATATCACTAAAGTTATCTTTAGAGCTCTAAAATTAGAGCTCCCAATCTTTATTCGTGATAAAATGATGATTGTGCTATGGTGTAGATAAGTTCAAATTAGGATTAATGAAAAAGCAACTGAGGAAATGCCATGTATTGTGTAAAAAAGAATATTTTGTCAAATAAATTGAGAGAGATAAAACATAGAGTTCAGATTGATATCGAATTGACAGTTTGAGATTAAATTAAAATAATTAAAAATTTAGAATTTAATTTGTTATATAGGTTAAACTTTGTATTTTTTTTATTTTTAGTTTTTGTAATTTTCCCTTTAAATTAAACACTCATGTCGAACACTCAACACTTGATAAAAGTGTGGGATATATGTTCAGTAAATTTTATGAGATACTTCTTATATATTTGTATTTAACACTATCATTGTATGTATATATTGTTCGTAATTGTTATAAAAATGAGTAAAATACCTTTTTTTGCAATGTATGTCGAAGAAACCCTAGCCCATCTTTCTCTAAGAAATCCTAGCCACTCTCTCTCATTCTTTGGTCTTTAAGGGGGAGAGGATGGTGCTTTTAACTTTCTTATCCTCTTTGTTTCCTCTCATACAATTTTTATTATCATGCTAGCTACTATCACTCCTCTTGTCTCCATCATCAACTTGTCACCGAGAAAACTTTCAAATCTAGACTCAGATCTGATTCGTGATCGAGATCTAAACGTATTATTGTATTCTAGGCGACCACCTTAGATCGAAAATGTTTCATTTTGCAATGTAGAGACGGATATTAGGGTATCACTACTAGTAGTTGCAACAATGAACGAATCACAAAGGTGATTGGTATTGTTTGTTTGGTAATGATTTTTTTATATATATATTTTTTATTTTTGTAATAATATCTCTATACGTAGAGGTTTCATCCTCCGTACATGGAGGTTTGATTTCTTCATATGTGGATACTCTTATCCTCCCTGTGTGGAGGTTTTTATTTATTTATTTTTATATATCACTTTTGGGATCTATTTTGTACTTTGATGTATTTTATTAGACAACTTATTTTCGAATGTGTAATATATTAAGTCTCATGCTTTCCCATAAATATATATATATATATTGTATGTTGCATATAACACTATTTTTTTTAATAAGCAAAAAATAAACTTTATTGATGGAAATGGAACAAATACATGAGGATTAAACATCAATAAAGTGAGATTGATTGCACAAGGCTTCAAAGCAAAAGCAAATCGATCCTAATTAGGTTGTCACCAGCACTATTTTATCTCACATAATAGATTCAAAATATAAAAATATGATTTTTTTTTTTTTGGGGGGGGGGGGGGGGGGCTGAGTCTACGTACTTAAATATATATGTAGAACATTTTTTGAAAAATATATCTCAGCCATGGTTTTATAATCTAAACAGATATGAGCCATCCAAATATCCTGATAGGACAGAAATATGTTGAAAATTCAAAAATCGTCCTGCTTTAATAAAATATGTTGAAGATTCATATGAGTTCTAAATTTACGAAATCTATTAGTTATTCAACATATTTAAAAATAATAATTAATTGTTCAAATTCATTTAATTTGTGGACTAAAAAATTCATTACTATAATCTCCATTACACACAGTAAAATCTGGCTCCTGATTCTGGGATCGCATATTTTTCCATATAATGTGAATAAAAATATGTGAACAAAAAGGAGAAAATAAAAAAAATAAACAAATAGAGGGAGAAATAAAAATAGGAGAAAATAAAAAATAAAAATAAAATAAAAAATAAAAAGAGAGAAAGGTGGGATCATGAGATCATAGAAGGATGGGTGAGAAAAGGAAAAAGAAATAGAGAGAAGCGAGAAAATATAAAATGTACATGTGGGATATTTTTTGAAAAATATATTTCAGCCGTTGTTTTATAATTTGAATAGATCTGAGCCATCCAAATGTCCTAGTAGGACAAATGTGTGTAGGAAAAATTCAAAAACCATCTTGCTTTATTATATAGATGTTGAAGATTCATATGGGATCTAAATTTAGGAAATCTATCATGTATTCAATATATTTAAAAATAATAATTAATTGTTCAAATTCATTTAATTTGTAGACTATAAAATTCATTAATTTAATCTTCACTATACACTGTAAAATCTGGCTTCTAATTCTTGAATCGCAGAGTTTTCCATATAATATGAATAAAAAATAAGTGAACAAAAAGGAGAAAATAAAAAAAAACAAATAGAGAGAAAAATAAAAATAAGAGAAAATAAAAAAATAAAGAGAGAGAGAGAGAGAGAGAGAGAGAGAGAGAGAGAGAGAGAGAGAGAAAGGTGGGATCATGAGATCATAGAAGGATTGGTGAAAAAAGGAAAAAGTAAGAGAGAGAAACGGGAAAATAGAAAATGTACATGTACATGTAGAATATTTTTTAAAAAATATGTCTCAACTGTTATTTTATAATTTGAATAGATCTGGACTGTCCAGATGTCCTAATAAGATAAATGTCTGTAGGACAAATTTAAAAACCATCCTACTTTATTTTATAGATAATGTAAGGTTGTATATTGATTTTTATCAGTAAAGTCTTTTCCAATTTTGAGTATTTAGTGCTTCAAAATTAAATATCTAATAGTGTAAAATTAATATTAAAAAAAATTAAAAAATATTCAATAGTTTTAATAAGTACCGGTTATGCATCTACAAATATCTAATGAATTTCAGTATTCGATATACGTACAATACTTGCCAATATATCTCCCTTTCCTCTGTATCCGTGGTTCAAACTTATTCACATAATCAACTAATCAATATGAAGATCAAACACGGCATTTATTCAAGCACGACTTTTATTATTCCAACTATGAAAGGGAGGCAAAGAGCAATTTCATTCTTGGGTTTGACTTTTCGTAAGTTGTCATTTCAACTTAGGAGAGCGTTTAGGTTTGATAGGTCTATTTTAGAATTGATTTCAATTATCCAAATCGTTTTCTTTTTAGGATTCATTAAGTAAAATATTAATGTAAAAAATCAAGATGATTGAATATTGATAGCTATATATTTGAATCATATTTGTTTTAAAAAAAAATTGATGAAAAATATAATTTTAAGAATAATTATCAATTTTTTATAATATAAATTTGATTTAAACATGTACCTACTGATATCCAATCATTTTAATTTTTTGCATTAATATTTTACTCAACGAGTTCTTAAAAGTTAACAATTCGGATTATTGAAACGAAACCTATGGTGGGCTCTACGAATCTCTCCAATTTTTTGATATTAAGATTTTAATATGAGAGAAACTCATCCCTTTCTTTTAATTATAATCAATCAACTAATCAATATGAAGATCAAACACGGGTGAGTTTTAATGTTTCGAAAATGCTATTGACCCAATCAAATCACCGAACGAATTACCGACATGTGTTGTTTTGGACAACTTGGGGAGGTTGCTATGCATGGTGCGCAACAATTGTAACGTCCCGAAATAGTTACAATAATTCATCCACAATATCTACTTATGACAACAATTAAGAGAAGTATCTTCCATTAAGTCCAATGTGATTTACAAAAGAGAAACATGTGCGGTATATATTTATAATGCCTAACCCTGAATCTATAGCATATGTTGCAAGTTAAAAGAAAGAAAGGAAGATAAATAGATGAGAATTCCCTGAAGGCTTACATATTTCCAAGACGATACTTGGTTATAACACAAGTGGACTTAAGTCTAATACAGTTAAAGTCCTTGGCTATACAAAAAATGAATACAACAAAAGAAGCTCTTACTCCATATCTTCCCAATCTACTGCCTTGGTGGAGGCATGTTATCAGCACCTCAAATGTTTTTTCCCACATAAGGTGAGCCAAAGTCCAATATAAATAATCCAACACAATATATGAATTTTAACAAAGTTATCAGGTGAATGTATATGCCATGTTCTTGCCAAACATATTTATATCTCTTTTCAAACTATGCAAAGCCAAGTTAATACCTTGATTCACAAATCATTTTCATTACAATAGAAAATAGGGTGGTGATTCACACTTTGAGACTTTTAAAACAATACAACCTTTCTCGAAAATTTCATCTAGAGGAAATCATAAATCGGGACTCATGTAAACATAGGCTATAAAAGCACTACTATTGTCATTCTATGGAAATTTCGTCCGCGAGATTGGCACCCATGTATACACACGATTTTCCAGACTTTCACCTACGACACTCAGGCCAACTTAGTTCAATAATACAGTTCATGTTTCTCAGATTCACAATTTTCTCAAAATGATAACATTTCAATATATAAGTGTGAAATAATGCTCAATGCAAATGAATGAGAAAATGGTTTCAATTCTCTTAATTCACATGTAATTTCTACAACAATCATAGCTATTCTCCTCGCCCAAAACAGATATTTCTAAACATATAGTTTATATTCCACAAAGATAAACTTTCCAAATCTCAAGAGGTAAGTGATAATACATATCCAACTTAACCATCCTCATCAATATCAATCCAATTTCATAATTTCAACATTAATTTTATTATTTATACAAAACCAACATTTGAGGTATTTAGGGCAAAATTCTTACTCTTTTCAAAATCAACCTCAAGTATCAAAACTAACCATTTCCACCCAACTCAAAATTATTTCCCATATCAAAACCATTTCCAAAAACTTATTTGAAAACTCCTCTTTTGATTTTTATTCAAAACCCTAGATTTGTTCAAACTTTCCCAAATTAGCAATATGGTTTAGGAATGATAAATAGCTAAGTTAAAACTCACAAAAGTGTGGAAAGTATCCCTACCTCAAGTTAGAAGATAAGCAAGAGCAAGGATGAAACTTCAATGGAGTCAAAAATGGACTTTGCTCCGATCAAATGGTAGCTTTGGATGAGCTCTACCTTTTTAACAAAGGGACTAGGGTTTAGAGATCAATAGATGATAGTGTATTGGAGGGTTCAAGATGAGTTTTAGAAAGAGAGAGTGAGAGATACTAGGGTTTTGAAATGTTTAGAGAGAGAGATAGAGAGAGAGAGAGAGAGAGATGAAAAAGTGACTTATAGTAGGCTATTTACGAATTGATTTATGCACAGTTCGTTCGAGAGCAAGAGTTGTCGCTCGAGTGGCCAGATACAATAAGTTGTTCTGCTCGAGCACAAGAAGCTTTGCTCGAGCGTAGAATACACACTCCTAGTAATTTTGTAGACAGAGGTCGTTGCTTGAGCGTAGGAAGCTTTGCTCGAGCGAAGAATACAAACTCTAGGTATTTTTGCAGACTTGCAAAAGTATTAGAGTTCCATAAAGACCGCTCGAGCGCAAAAAGTTTCGCTTGAGTGAAGGGACAAAAATCTGGACAACAAAAGTTTGAAAAACAAGCTACCAACCTGTTCCAAACACAACCAACGCAATCCAAAAGCCAAACTCAAAGAGGTATAGTGGGAAAAAAGCAAGAACAACTACAAAATGAAAATAAACTTGAATCTAAAAGTCAAATGGGTCGGGTTTAAACCAGAAATGCTATAATAGCCATTGTTGCCTAACCAATGGAACCTTTTCCAGGTTTCATTCTGACGATCCGAACTGTTCACGTTTAGAAGACATCGCATAAGACGTATTTGCAAAAATTCAAGTTAATTGGATATCGGTATCCCTTTCATCAAGTTATGTTTGTATTTAGATTTATACTGCAAATTAAATTTACCATTCAATTTATTCAGATATAAATATGTCTTGATAAAAGGGATATCAATATTTGATTAACTTGAATTTTTTCAAGTATATTTTACTCTATGTCTTCTAAAAAGTAAACGGTTCGAATCGTTGAACTGAGACCTGAAAAAAGTCCTATTGGCTACGCAACAGTGGCTGCTGCACCACCCCAAACCCTTGTTTGGAACGAACTAAAAAAATTAAAAAATCAAACAATTATTACAAAAAAAAAAAAAAAAAAAAAAATTCATAGGGAAAATTACCTTTTAGTAGTATCTTTAAATATTTATTAGTTTTGATTTAATTATTGATATTTATTTTTCCATCCTTAACCTATCATCAAATTGTCTATTAAGTCCCTACATTATATTTAGTTCCTAAACTATCGATTGAATCTATTAAGTCTTTAAATTATTTAGTTCAAACATATTTAGTTTCTTAAAAGATTATAAAAATAAAATATAAGCTCATAGGTATTACAAATTATTAAAATACCTAGTTAAAATTTTATTCTAGAAAAATCATAAACTTTTATTTTGTCTTTAAAGGTGGTTTATTTCTCTATGCATTTAAATTAGTATCAAAGTTTGGTTTCTCAATCTTGTCAATGAAATTATACAACTACCAGATATATTGAAAAATTAGAATTAGATAATTTAAATAATAATACTTTGCTACAATAATAAAACAAATATTAATTAAGTTATGAAGAGAAATCAACAAAAATAATTTAAAAACAATTAATTAGAAATTGTAAACAAATTTCGGCATATGATACTATATAAACGTAAGCAGGTAGCCATTGTAAAAGATAAGTAATAAAAACGATACATAATTACCCTTACTCTTATAAAGAAAATCATCGAAAGAACTGACGTCCTCTTTTTAAAGAAAGAATAAAAATTTAAGATTTTTTTGAAATAAAACTTTAACTAAATAAGAATTTTTTTTTTTTCTAATTATAATAGCAAAAATGATTCAGCCATCGAATTTAAGTTTGCCCAAATCATCTAAGTTTGTGCATGTAAGTCGATTGTCTGAATGACCAGTGTAACCCTTGTAAACCACAATTGTCACCCTTGTAAACCACGACTGTCACCCTTGTTGTTGGATGACCGACCAGATAACCGATGCACAAATTCAGGCGATTCAGGCAAGTCAAAATTTGGTGGATGTAGTATTACTCTTAAGCAACTTAATAAATTCAATTGATAGTTTAAGAACTAAATAGACTTTAATTTAAATACTTTAGGGAGTTAGTAGACTCAATTGATAGTTGAAGGAATAAACACACAATTTGAGTGTAGTTTAGGAATAGTTTTGAGACTAAGGCCAAGTTTGGCAATCCAAAAATAATCCATCTTTTTATATTTTTTCCATCATATCACATCTCTACTTTTCTACATATCTTTTCGTAAAAAGACAAAAAATGCACTTATTTAGGTCAGTTTAATTGAAATACTTCAAGGAGTTAGTAGACTCAATCGCTAATTCAAGGACTAAACATACAATTTGACGATGGTTTAGGAGTATAAAGTGTAATAAATCCTAATATTTATCACTTCTTTTAATTAATTTTTTGACACCCACTACTCTCTCTCTATATATATATATCTATTTGCAATGCTTTTCATAAAAAATTAAAAACAATTTTTTTTTTTTTTTTTTTTTTTCCAAACATCTCCTAAACTAGCCCAACAATTATTTTGAAGGTGAAATCAGTGTTTTTATCTAAACTGTAAAATTAATAATTTTTGTGTTAAAATTTTAAGAAATATAAAACATGTTAACTAAGGTAGTATTTGATTGAATTGGAAATTGAAAGTCGAAAGTTGAAAATTAAGTATTAAAAACTAAATGCTGAATTTTTAAAGTTAAAATGTTACTTAATAAAAATTAAGTGTTGAACGAAAATAGATTATTAAGCCTATTTTTTTTTTTTTTAATTTTTGATTTGTAACTTACACAATTTTTATAATGTAATTGTGGCAGCAGTGTCAAGTGGCAACAGTTGTGGAAGTAAAGAAATATTAGTTACGATGATAGTGGAGGGGTAATATAGTAGAAGTAAAAGAGGGTGACAGTGGTGGTGTAATGATGGTGGTGATTATGGTGATGGTTATCGATAGGGCTGAGTAAGGAATTCGTAAAATCTGTAAACCAATTTGGTCCAGTTCAATTCGGTAGGTTTGGATTATTTTTTGAATTTGTGGTTTAGTTCTAGATTGAAAAATTAAGGAATTGTGTTTCACGGATCAATTTCAAATTACAATTCACGATTCCGGATTGGAACCAATCCAGACCATATGCAACTTAGACTATATTCGTATCATACACCCCTCATATATACTATCATACCTCTTATATTCATATCATACACGTGGAATTTGGTGTGGAATTTATTGCTATGAAGTGCTACTGCTATGGAATTTTGTTGCTACTATTGGGTTTTTTTTTTTTTTTTAATGGTCCAATAGTGGAACCAATTTTATTATTTATTTATTTTATTTTTTTTGAATTTGGTAATTGTTGTTGTTATTGTGGAACTATATATTATGTTTGTTTAAATTAATGGTAGAATAATATGCATGTTTATGTTTTGAAAAATTATGAAATAAAAATATTATATGTTTTTTCCTTTGTTGCACGGGAAAGAAATAAACCGTCTCGTATAATCCGGTTGATCAAGTCTGCGCTTCTCCGTACGACGTCGTTCTACTACCTGAAAATACAAACGTGAGCTAGCCGGTGTGTGTGTGCCGGAAACCTCTCCGATGCCTAAGTTAGCAAGCTAGACAAATAGATAAAAAGCTCTGTGTATTCGGGAATCAAAGTTGCGTTACCTCTCCATAGGTGATGTTTGTGAGCTTTTATAGGTTCCGTGTGGCACAATCCAAGTAGGACTCTTACTCCTCCATGTAGAGTCCTCCTAGGATTCACACTCCTGAAAGATAATGCCTATCCCTCAACACCCCCCCTCACTGCTTAAACCAAGTGAGATGGTTTTACCTCGGCAGGACAACCATACAACCAAGATAACATTGCCATACTAGGCAGGCAGAAAAGACCCAACTCCAGTTAGTTCAGTTCTTTCTTCACAACTTGTACCTCAGCTTCATCAGATAGGACCAAGCTAACCATAACAAGCTTGGACGGGGCTAACTGGGGCTAACTTCATCGTGCAAGGGCGCCAAATCTCGGCTTCGAACAGTGTGACCGAGCTAACTTCTCCTATCCCGTCTGATGACCTAATCATACTCTGGACCGAGCTAACCCAATAGCGGTGACCGAACTAAGCCCTTTTACTCAACCTGGCGGCAAGCTTTTCATTTTGGACCGGACTACCACTTGTCCGTGGCCCATCTTCTAAGTCTCTTTATCACGGCCCCTAGAATGGCCCACTATCCTAGCTCGGCCCAATTCATATATAAATTACCCTCTCAATTGCCCCTTAATTCCATCTGCGCAGTATGATAGGGATTACCTCTCTACCAATCGAGCTAAACTTCCAAGCCCTTCCAGCCAAGCTTCAAAAAACCTTTTAGCCTTTCCAGCTGAGCTAAATTCCCTTTTAGCCTTTCCAGCCGAGCTAAACTTAAGCCGAGCTGTACCCGTCCGGTCAAAACGTCTCTTCAATCACAGCAACTGAATCGCTTCTCCTTCCCCTGACACGTGGCACGTTCTCATTGGTTGAAGGCAGCTGTTATGCCATCTTCGTACCTCGAGCTCCTGCCCAAATTTTGGGCTCTTCAACAAAACTAAACCCTTTGTATTCGAATCATTCACCATACTATTCACTGCCTTCACTCTCTCTCTGGTTCTCGTATTCCTTCATCTTTTAAGTTTGTTGAGCTTTTGTTCTTTACTGCCATTGCTTCATCTTCAGTTCTTCTACCTCAATCTGGTAAGATATTCAGATCTGGCTTCATTTTTGTTGATTCTGTATTTGCTTTAATCCACAGCTTTATGTTTGAGGTTTTGCAAAACAGATGTTTTCCATTTTTGTGTTATGCCTTGCATTTTCTGGAAAAAACCTCATAAGAGCCACTTGAATCCATGAAACAACCTGTAGAACACTGGTTTTGATTCAAAATAACCACACAACGAACTAAGAAGTTGTTTGCCTTGCTCGTAAGCCTAGGCATACCTCACAACCGAACTGACACTTGCACTACTTATAACTTCTTAGAAGTTAAACCACCTTTGATTTATCTCAACCAAGATAACAAACCGAACTAAGTCCGCAATTAGTGTATTTGGAAGCCTCAGTTCTGACCGAGCTATGTCTCGGGGCTAAACCAACATTCTTAGTTAAAATCGAACTAAGAGAGCTACCCCTAGTAGCTCAACTGGTCAAACAAAATCTTCCTTTTAACTGAGATATCATACCTCTTGCCTAGACCGAGCTACCAAACCCCTTGCTCGAATCGAGCTACAAAATATCTTGCTGAAACGGAGACAGGACCTGTAACATCTCACATAACCGAAATAGGACTTCTTTTATCTTGCTTTTACTTTGTAGCACGGTCCACCGAGCTGTGTTTAACACCTTTGCTTTCCACTTTGCAGACTTAGGTTGCCCAGGCACTCCTTTGAGCGCTCAACCGAGCTACTCAGCAACATTCTTTGACCGATCTAACACTTAGCTTTAACTTATTTAACTTAAAACGTAAATGGGGAAGTATAGATTCTTAGTAGAGACACTTGGTGGTTTGGTCGAATTCTGAAGGGAGTATAACATCCCTGACGATGTCCAGCTCACCCTAGTCAAGAAAGATATCACACCATGGGGAAACGAAGGCTTCGTACCCTTTACCCTCCTGTCCATGATAGAAACCGGACTAAGATTCCCCGTTCAACCCTTGCTTTGTGAATTCCTTAGGCAAACCAGAATAGGCCCAACCCAGCTTTCCACTAACTCGTACCGTATAATTAACGGCATAGCTGAGCTAAACCGCCGAGCTGGCATTAACCTCAGCCTAGCCGAGATCTTCCATCAGTACTCCATAGGCTCAAAAGAAGATGGCTGGGTCTATTACCTTAGAATACGCCGCCGCCGAGAGAAAATAATAAAAAATACACCGGACAAAGACTTGAACGATGACGATTTCTTTTGGGTATCTGGGAATTTCGAAGATCACCAAGCCCAGATCCCTGGCCGTAGTATAAATTGGAATAAAGGAACCCCCGGTATAATTACTTCGGTCTCTTTGTATGCTTTTCTGTATTTCGACTTTCTCTTTCTGAACCGAACTAACAGTTGGCTACTTTATGCAGATTCAGCCCATCTTAAGTCATTATACAGCTACCCCAACCTAAACACACTTCGCGCTGCACTACGATACCCTGAAAGAAGTTGGGCCAAGCTTCTAAATTTTGAGCCGGCATACAAATACAGCAGCCGACGCAAAGCCAGAGTAACAGACTTTTTGCTAGAGGCTTCTCCTGAACCGGATCCCACTTTGCCTGAAATGAACTTGGTCTCACTTACTGCCGAACAAGAGATGGCGAAAAGGAACAGGCTAAGAGCCCTCTTAACCGAGACGAACCGAGCCGAGGTACCACCACCGAACCAAACCCAAGAAACAGTGGTGGCCCTTCCAACTCAATAACCCTCTTCATCACGCCCACGCAAGCGCGCCCGGACCACCCCAACCGAGAAGCGCCTTGTCAATGAAGATGAAACAATTCTGCTACCAAGCTCTCCACCGAGCTTGCAGCCAGAGCACTCCGACCGAACCAGCTCCTCCAAATGGGCACCCAAACTGACTTTCCAGAACCGAGATATTCAGGATACTGACTCGGTGGTCGCTGAGAAGGATCACTTGATGGCATTCAACCTTACCAAGAGTGTTTGCCTTCCAGCAGACATGGAGCACCACCAACACCTGACCGAACTAAGAGCCATCCGTTCGGCCACGAAATCTATGGTTCTTGTAAGTAGTTTCCTCTGTTTAATCTTTCTAATTTGCATAACTCTTATTTCGGTTTGTTCATAAGCCTTTCCATTCTTTTGTAGGCCATGCAGAAGAGTCACATTGCTCATAAGCGTGTGCTTGAACTGCGCAAGACTACAAGGCAAGCCCTGGCCAAAGTTGAGGAAAAAACCACCGAGCTGAAACGCTCCCATCAGAAGACGGCCGAGCTAGAGGCCGAGGTAACTCGTCTAACCGGACTAGTTACCTCGGCTGACGCTGATAAGCAGAGAGCTCTGACTGTGATGAAAGACAAGTACTTGCGTGAGCTTGCCAAACTTGAAGGCAAGAAGAACTCTGAGATTGCCGAGCTGAAAAAGAAGGCTGATGATGCCGAGCTGAAAGGTTTTAAGGAAGGCAAAGTAGCTTACATCCAGCAGTGTGAAGCAGCAAAGGACCTATTCTTTAAGTGCGGTTGGAGGGGGGGCCGTGACGCAACTCGGTCACGGTCCTGAAACCGAGGTCTTCGATCCTCCTCCATACTCTATTCCGAGCTCACTAGTTGAGTATATTGCGACCCTTCAGAAACAATTCCTTGAAGAGTCTGATGATAATGAAGAAAACGAGCCAACTGATACCCTGGTCGTCAATGATCCAGCTAATCAATCAGCTCGGTTGGAGCCAACAGTTGAAGACCTGACTGATGAGCTGCCGACTAATACCGTGCTTCCAGTAGGCACCGAGCTCCCAACTGAGACCGTACTACTGTCTGAAGCCAGTCTTAGGGTTGATATCGATGTTGATCCTGATGACCTGTTCAACTGATTTTGTAATTTTTTTTTTTTTTTGTAACCGGGTTGGGGACCCCTCTTTGTATTTGCCTTAAAACTTGATCAATGAAAATCTTTCTTTGTATTCAACACTTACTCCGGTCTAACCTGTATGCTTGCACTTGTAATGAGTTTTCAATGAATTCTTTTGCTGCAACTGTTATCTCAGTTTACTTTCCTGTTTGTGTTTGCTTTCTAACTGCAATTTGAATGAAACACAATATTTTTCGGCCGAGATACTTTATTCCAGTCTTAGCTGGGCAATCTGACTGAGCTTACTAGCCAACCACTTTTTAGCCGATATACTTACTTCGGCGGAAGAGTACCAAGAGTTGGTTTAATCCAGCCAACCACTCTTCAGCCTATACTCGTACTTCGATTGAAGAGTAATAAGAGTTGGTTTAATCCAGCCAACCACTCTTCAGCCTATACCCTTACTTCGACTGAAGAGTAATTAAGAGTTGGTTTAATCCAGCCAACCATACTTCAGCCTATACCCTTACTTCGGCTGCTGAGTACTAAGAGTTGGTTTAATCCAGCCAACCACTCTTCAGTCCATACCCTTACTTCGGCTGAAGAATAATAAGAGTTGGTTTAATCTAGCCAACCACTCTTCAGCCTATACCCTTACTTCGGCTGAAGAGTAACAGGGGTTGGTTTAATTCAGCCAACTTCTAAATTGGTTTTTCCAACCAACCTAGAATAAAATATTTTGGTTATTCCGACCAAACGTCCTGTAGTCTGGATCCTTATCCTGGGCTTAGGAGGAGTGTTGGTTTAATCCAGCCAACCTCTAAGTTGGTTTTTCCAGCCAACCTAGAATAAAATGTTTGGTTATTCCGACCAAACGTCCTACAGCCTGGATCCTTATCCTGGGCTTAGGAAGGGTGTTGGTTTAATACAGCCAACCTCTAAGTTGGTTTTTCCAGCCAACCTAGAATAAAATGTTTGGTTATTCCGACCAAACGTCTTGCAGCCTGGATCCTTATCCTGGGCTTAGGAAGGGTGTTGGTTTAATACAGCCAACCTCTAAGTTGGTTTTTCCAGCCAACTGTGTTTTTAATGTCCCTAACTCACCTAACTCACTAAAACAAACTTTTAAAGAAGAAAACGTCTATACTGAAAAGAAAACTACTTATTTTATTGAGAAAGGAGAAAATTACACATATTTAGAAGAAAAAAGCTAAAAATAAAATAACTTGAGATTGGCAGTATTCCATGGCCTGGGAATTGTCTTGCCGTCCTCGTCTTCTAAGTGGTATGCCCCTTTGCCTGTTAATCCAACCACTTTGTAAGGTCTTTCCCAATTAGGCCCTAACTTGCCATCTCCCGGTACCAAGGTATTTCCCATCACTTTGCGCAGCACCCAATCCCCGATCGTGAATTGCCTTGAATGTACTGTTTTGTTGTATTTCCTGGATAACTCTTGTTGGTATGAGGCAATGTGAATCAACGCTCTGTCTCTTCTTTCCTCCGCAAGGTCGAGCTCCAATGCTATAGCTTCGCCATTCAAGTCTGGATCAAAATTCTCGCTTCGAATTGTGGGGAGGCCAACTTCTAGTGGGATTACTGCTTCCATACCATAGGCCAAGGAGAATGGAGTTTCTCCTGTTGACCGTCGAGGTGTGGTGCGGTAACACCATAAAACATGAGGGAGCTCTTTTGCCCACTTGCCTTTGGCTTTCTCTAACATTTTCTTCAATCCATCCAAGACTACCTTGTTTGATGCTTCCGCCTGACCATTTGCTTAGGGATATGCCGGTGTAGAATTGTAGAACTCTATCTTATACAATTCACAAAAGCCCCTAGAGATTCTGCCATCGAACTGAGTGTCGTTGTCTGATATTAGGGCTTTTGGTATGTCAAACCGAGTGATGATATTCTGCCAGACGAACTTCTTCACATCTTTTTCTTTGGTTGATGCCAAGGCTTCTGCTTCTACCCACTTTGTGAAGTAGTCGGTTGCTGCAAGAAAGAACTTCATGTTGCCTGGTGCTGTTGGAAGTGGCCCTACTATATCTAACCCCCACATTGCGAAGGGCCATGGGCTAGTTAGAGGTAGGAGTTCTCTGGCAGGTTGATGTATTTGGTGTGCGAACTTCTGACACTTCTCGCACTTTTTGACATACTTTTCTGAATCTGCTTGCATGTATGGCCACCAATATCCTTGTGAAATCGCTCTGTATGCTAGTGATCTTCCTCCTTGATGGCTTCTGCATACGCCCTCGTGTATCTCGAATAAGAATGCTTTCACTTTGCTGGGGTGGACACACTTTAGGTAGGGTCCTGAGAATGATTTTTTTTACAATGCCAAAGATGGGGAGAGCCAAAATCGCTGCGACTTTGCTCTTATTCTGTTGGCTTCTTTCTTCTCTTTTGGTAAGATGCCATCTTTTAAGAACATGATGATGGGATCCATCCAAGAAGGGCCTAGCTCCGCGCAACATACCTCTTCTGTTTCGAGGTCTTCAATGCTTGGTCTAGGTAGGTAGTCAATCAACAACGGATGAGGGATGGTAGTGTCTGCCATTGAGGTGAAACCTGCTAGTTCATCTACTCTGTTGTTTTCCTCCCTGCCGATTTGTTCTATCTGCACTACTTCAAATTTCTTGATCTCTGTTCTGACCAACTCTTGGTATTTGGCCATCATGTCATCCTTTGCTTCGTAGTCGCCAGATATTTGGTTTACCACCAGCTGTGAGTCGCTGTAGACCATCAGCTCGGTGGCCTTCATGTAGAATGCTGATTTGAGGCCTGCAAGAAGCGCTTCATATTCCGCTTCGTTGTTTGATACTAGGAAGCCAAGGTTGGTTGCCTGCTCCACTACTAGGCCGTCTGGAGAGATGAGGACTATGCCAAGTCCTGCTCCATGCCGGTTGGATGCTCCATCCACGAAGACCTTCCACATCTCTCCGACGAACAACTTCCAGCAAGTGGAGGGATCAGATGATGCCTTGGGGTCTTCCATGTTGCTGGTGTCTTCTTCTTCAAGGTCCATGCCTGCTGTCTGCCCTTCGCAATCTGATTGTACCAAGTCTTTATTTGTTGGTGAGTCTTGACTTGGTGTGGCATGGTTTGCTTCTTCCTCCCTTACTTTGTTCTGGCCTGCCTTGGGACTTGACTGGGTAACCTGTACCAGGGGTTATGTTATTCCGACGTCAACTTCCATCCCTAGCTCGGTTGTTTCAGTCAGGTCGACTGGGCAGATATGATGGCTTCCTGGGGTGAATTCTGCGACAAAGTCTGCCAAAGCTTGAGCTTTTATCGCGGTCCTGGATTGAAACTTGATGTCATATTGTCCCAACTCTACTACCCACTTCAAGATTCGCCCAGAAAAGTTTGCCCTTTCAAACAAAGCTTTTAATGGGAAAGCAGTGAGGACAACTATGGTGTGGGCGTGAAAATAATGCGACAACTTCCTTGAGGCCATCACCAAGGCTAAGGCCAGTTTTTCCAGTGGCAAGTACCTCGTTTCGACGCCCAGCAATGTCTTGCTGACATAATAGATGGGCAGATGTTGGATTCCTTCTGCGCAGACCAACACTACACTAATTGCGTGCTGTGAGACTGCCAGGTACAAGCAGAGTTCTTCTCCAGGAATTGGGGTTACAAGTAGTGGTGGAGAAGACATGTATTCTTTTAAGCTTTCCAAGGCGTGGTCGCATTCGTCGTTCCACTCAAACTTGGTTTTTAGAGCGTGGAAAAATGGTTGTAGTCTGTCTGACGACCGGCTTATGAACCGATTGAGCGCAACTGCCATGCCGGTGAGATGCTGTACTTCCTTTACTGAGTTTGGCCTCTCCAGATCCTGAATTGCCTTGATTTGAGAGGGGTTTACCTCTATACCCCGGTTGGTTACCAGGAAGCCCAAGAATTTGCCAGATCCTACACCGAATGCACACTTGGATGCATTGAGGCGCAACTTGTGCTTCTTCAGGATCTCAAACATTTCACCTAGGTCCTTGAGATGGTCATTCTCATCCTTGCTCTTGACCACCATGTCGTCGATGTAAGCCTCCATTGTTCTGCCTAACAATGGTTCAAACATCTTGGTGACCATCCGTTGGAATGTCGCCCCTGCATTCTTTATGCCAAAGGGCATGACATTGTAGCAATACAGTCCTCTTGGAGTTGTAAAGGACGTGAATTCCTAGTCTGGTTCATGCATGGCGATCTGATGGTAGCCTCTGTATGCATCAAGAAAGCTAAGTCGATTGTGCCCCGCCGTTAGGTCTACTAGTTGATCTATCCGTGGTAGAGGAAAGCTGTCTTTTGGGTATGCCTTGTTGACTGTTTTGTAGTGGACGCAGACACACCACTTGCCATTCTTCTTTGGTACTACTACTGTGTTGGAGATCCATCTTGGGTAGTGCACTTCTCTGATTGCCCCTGCCTCCAGCAGGTTTTCTACTTCTTCTGCCACTATCTCGGCGTGGTGGAGTGCCGATCTGCGTGTGCGCTGAATGATTGGTCTGGCGGATGGGTGGACATTGAGTTGGTGACAGATGAAGTTGGGATCAATGCCTAGGATGTCGTACGGTGTCCAGGCGAACACTTCGATGTTAAAGGTCAAAAATTCCAAGACCTCTAATCTCTCAGTGCTGGACAACGACGAACCGAGCAAAAAGAACTTATCCGGGTTCTTTTCATCTATCCTTACCTCTACCAAGTCTTCCACCGCTTTTTGGTTAGTTGCTTTGCCGACGTCTGCAAATAGTTCATTGCTCTCAGGTTCTTCCACCGAATGAACATATCCCTTGGCAGCGCGGCTGCCGTTGACCGTAATAAAGCATTACTTGGACATGATTTGGTCGCCAAAGACCTCTTCGATTACCCCAGTATCGTTGGGGAATCGCATTACTTGATGGTAGGATGACGCCACCGATCGCATGGCATGCAGCCATGTTCTGCCCAAGATGATGTTGTAAGTGGAAGGGACTTTCAATACCCAGAACTCCACTTGTTTCGTTACACTTCCTACTCTAACTGGAAGAATTATTTTGCCGACTGGCCACTCTGGCATTGAGTTGAATCCAATCAGGGGAGATACAGCAGGTGCCAAGTCTTTATCTTGCAACTTCAATTGTTTAAATGTTTCATAGTACATTATTTCACATGAACTACCCTGATCAATCAAAATCTGCTTGATGTCAAAATCCTTGACTCGGAGAGTGACAACCAGGGCATCATTGTGAGGACAATATATCTTCGCCGAGTCTCTATCTGAAAAAGACATGACGTTCGTGGCCTCTATCTTCCCCTTTTTCATGGTAGGTTGTGCACTTAGTACATCTCTTAAGTGCTTAGCCTTCTTGATTGATCCTCTAAGCTCGCATACACGCTCAGGTTCAAAGACTCCATGTATCACATTGATTATGCCTTGAGGTGGGGCGTCGATTGGCATCTCGTTGGGGGTTATTGTGCTCCTGAGGGGCTGGTTGCGTCCCTCCTTTAATGTATTTATCCAGGTGACCGGCTACCACTAACTCCTCCAGGTGTTGCCTCAATGGCATGCAATTCTCAGTGCGGTGCCCCTTTTCTTTATGGAAGGTGCACCGCGACCTTTCGTCGTAGTCCTTCTGAGCTTCCCCTAGCTTGGCTGGCCATCTGACGAAAGGCTCATCTCGTATTTCACTTAGAATTCGGTAAATTGGTTTTTTGAATATCGTGGTTATAGCAGTGCGGACCTTCAACCATCTTTTATCCTGGTCTTCTCCGTTGTCTCACCTGTCTCGTCCGTTTCTACTCGGACGGTTTATCGCGTTGACCTTTACTGAGGCCTTTTTCTCTGGTATTGCGGTCGTGCCAGATTTTGTTTTGGCCCGGGCGCCATTCTCTTCCACCCTGATGTGCTGATGCACCCTTTCCATCAGGCCTCTATGGTGAGGGGTGGCGTTATGGTGATTGAGTCCCTTAGTCTGTTCCCGACTGGAATGCCTCTTTTGTATTGTGCAATGGCGAGATTGGTGGGGCAGTCCCCAATCTAGTTGAAGGTCTCCTAGTGGCGACTATTGTAGGATCTTAGGGTCTCCTTGTCGCCCATGTCGATGGAGAGTAGCTGGTCGATCTCCACTGGGGTTTTGGTGTTTGTTCTGAACCTTGTTACGAACGCCTCTGCCAATTGCGCCCAGGAGGCTATGCTGCCTCAAGAAGTTTTTCGAACCAAGTCAAGCCTAGGTCGCCAAGGCTAGATGGGAAGAGGATGCACATCAAAGCCTCGTTTTGCCGGTAAACAGCCATGACCTGGCGAAAGTGGCTCAAGTGTGAGTAGGGGTCCGTTTTTCCCTCATATGTAGTGAACTTGGGATGAAGGAAGCCTGATGGTAGGGGCGCGTTTTCAATCGCCGGAATGAACGGCGAGGTCTGCAGCCTTGCTAATGCCTTGTCCGTTGGTTCGTAGGCAGGGCGCGGTATTGGCATTCCAACCTCGACGCTTCCATGCGTCCGAGGAGCCAACCGCTGTAAGGCAGAAACTCTGTGTGGATCGCGTGCCCTGGCGTCCTTCTTCCATCGTGCCTTCTCTTCGAGCACGGTTCGTAAGTTGGAAGATCTAGGCAACTCCGTCTGTTTGGATCTTGTTTGGTGCGTATGTGAGGGCCAATAGGTGCTTCCTTCAGTGTACGACGTCTCAGATCTCGTTCTCTCAGTCCTGGAGTGACGAGTTCTGGAAGACCTGGATTGTGTATCGCCTGTCTTGAGGCTTCTATTATCTTCTTGAGATGGTGTGGTATGTCTACTATGATTTTCCGAGTGCCGAGGGGGCGTCTTGCCTTTGTGCCCCTCTCCTGTCGCTGCTCCTTTACCCTTTATCTGGCGCTTCATGGACTCCATGTCCGCCGCCATCCGTCATATCAATTCGTCCTGCTCCTTCACACGGTCCTCCAGAGTTTGAGGATCAATCCTCCGTCTTTGTCTTTCAGGACTTTGTGAACGAGAGTGATGGGGGCTGTTAGTCCGCCTTCTCCTCCTCGCATCCCTCCTGGGATTCTGTCGCTGTGGCTCTAAATCCGCCATAGGAGGGATAAAAGGTAGACCTTTGCGCCTTGCGCCCCCCCTCTGGTGTTTGTCCGTCAATGGCGGATTGTGGCAAATCTTCATTGTGCGCCACTGATTCTAAAGAAGAAAAGCTTGATCAAGAGGTTTTGTTCTTGTCTGAATTCCCACAGACGACGCCAATTGTACGGGAAAGAAATAAACCTTCTTGTATAATCCTGTTGATCAAGTCTGCGCTTCTCCGTATGACATCGTTCTACTACCTGAAAATACAAACGTGTGCTAGCCGGCGGGTGTGTGCTGGAAACCTCTCTGATGCCTAAGTCAGCAAGCTAGAGAAATAGACAAAAAGCTCTGTGTATTCGGGAATCAAAGTTGCGTTACCTCTCCATAGGTGATGTTTGTGAGCTTTTATAGGTTCCGTGTGGCACAATCCAAGTAGGACTCTTACTCCTCCATGTAGAGTCCTCCTAGGATTCACACTCTTGAAAGATAATGCCTATCCCTCAACACTCTCCTCACTGCTTAAACCAAGTGAGATGGTTTTACCTCGGCAGGACAACCATACAACCGAGATGACATTGCCATACTAGGTAGGCAGAAAAGACTGAACTCCAGTTAGTTCAGTTCTTTCTCCACAACTTGTACCTCGGCTTCATCAGATGTGACCAAGCTAACCGTAACAAGCTTGGACCAGGCTAATCGGGGCTAACTTCATCGTGCAAGGGCGCCAAATCTCGGCTCCGAACAGTGTGACCGAGCTAACTTCTCCTATCCCGTCTGATGACCTAATCATACTCTGGACCGAGCTAACCCAATAGCGGTGACCGAACTAAGCCCTTTTACTCAACCTGGCGGCAAGCTTTTCATTTTGGATCGGACTACCACTTGTCCGCGGCCCATCTTCTAAGTCTCTTTATCACGGCCCCTAGAATGGCCCACTATCCTAGCTCGGCGCAATTCATATATAAATTACCCTCTCATTTGTTAATAGATTATGTGAATCCGTGTTTCCAAACCGAACCGAACTGTGTTTAAATGGTCTGGTTCGGATTGGTTCCATGATTGGAATGGTTTTAATTGTTATGGAATCGTAGACAACAGATTGATCTTAATTTTATCCCAAATCGAACTAATCCAGACCATGCTCAACCCTAATTATGGAGGTGAAAGGTAATTGTAATAGTGGTGGAGATGTGGTTGTAATATTAGTGGTGATTGTGGTGATAATAGTGATATGATAGTAGTCTATAAAACGATAACAATGGTGACATAGGTTGTGGTAGTGAGTGGTGGTGATGAAGGGGTGGTGGGAATATCTATAGTGGTGGCGTGATGGTTGTGATGGTGATGACAACAGTGGTAGTACTAGAAGTAGTGGTGGAAGGGTGGTGGTAGCTTCAGTAGCTATAATGGTGGCATGATGGAGGTAATAATAGTGGCGATGCCAGTAATGATGGTGATACCTATAACACAAAAACAATTCTCACTACAAGGTGTTACAAAAATGTAACTTAAATATTTGTGCATGTTTATTTGTAATTTTTATTGAAAAATAAGTTGAAATGTATAAAATGTTAAAAAATAATCTTCAAACAATTGTGCAAGAAGTGTAATTTGGATATGTGATAAATTTAATTATATTATTTAAACATTAATGTTCATTTTAATTGATAAAGATTAATTTTTTACCATGTTATAATGTAATATGATATTTCTGTAAATAAAAAAATTCTAAAATCATATGAAGTTAGCATATATATTGATTTAAATACACTTTTATATTACATATTTTTCTGTCGAATTATTAGACAATTGTCCAACATCATTTCTAAAAACAAGATAAAAAAGCCGATTGTTTTTCATTTTTTTTTTCTAAATTTATTTTTAATGCTTTTCTTCAAAAAATTTTATTTTTTATTTGATTTTTTAGTCTGTTTAATAAAATAAAATTTATAAGTGTAAATTTAAAAAAAAATAAAATAAAAAATCCACTATATCTGGGAAACTTCCGCACATGGTCCATTTGTGTCCACTAAAATCTCCAATTGACCGAAATGTATTGCCAGTCGTATGAATTAGGCGTCTTTTGGTAAGACATCAAAAAAGTAAGCTTTTTGGATTTTTAATTTTTTGAGTAAAAAAAATCAATTTTTTTACTTAAAAGAACTTAACTTTTTATCAAAAAAGTTATCAAAAAAGTCAAAAAGATAAAAATTAATTTTTTACCAACTTTCCAAAACACCACTTAATTACAGTCAGTTGTAGGACTAAGAAGTCTATACAAATATTAAAAATGTTTGTAGTGAGACAAAAATCATTAAACAATATCTTGTCTTCTTCATTTTTTTTATCGGCAATCCTTGTCTTGTAGGACTATGAAGTCTATATAAATATTAAAAATGTTTGTAGTGAGACAAAAATCATTAAACAATATCCTTGACTTTTTCTTGTGATTTTTTTTTTGGATCGATAATCCTTTTCTTCTTCTTATGTCGCTAACAACGTAATAAATCCACCCCCAACGACTCTCCTGTACGTGTCCACCTCCAACAACACTTCTGTATATATGAAAGAAATATATGTCTAAAAAAAGCAGCAGCAGCAGCAGCAGCAACAACAATAATAAAAAAAAAAAAAAAAAAACAAAAGAGTTGAATTCCCTCACTACTAAAAAAAATACTTTTTGCGACCGTCACAAATCGTCGCAAATAACAAAAATATAGTCGCAAAAGACTTTTTGCGACAGCTTATGCGACCGCAGATGGGGGTGGCAAATACTTTTTGCGACGGCAAAACAACGGTCGCAAATTATTTGCGACCACCTAAACTACTTTTTGCGACAGCTATTTTGCCGTCGTAAAAAAAAATTAAAAAATAAAAAACACTTTTAGCGACCATTGTTTTACTGTCGCAAATAATTATTTCTTAAAAAAAAAATTATATACGGGTTTGCTACAACAAAAAAATCAATTACAAGCACCAAACAATTTTTTATTAATGAAAAATAACAAAATTAACAAATTAATTAAATTTATAATAGACATTATCCATTAACCATCCTTAAATACATTGTACTAAAAAATTCAAGTCTTCAAAAAAAAAAAAAAAAAAAAAAAAAAAGAGCAACATAATCTTTGGCTCCCAACATCACCCGCTCGATCATATCAACTATTCTTTCAACAAAATCTGCAAAACATTTATCAAACTCAACCAGGTGCCTTCATACTATATACCATCTTCTCAGTCAAAGCACAACATACACTGGCAGAATTTTATAAATCCACTATAGAAGATTTTTGAGGTTGATATGAAGGTGGTTTTTTTTTTTTTTTTTTTTTGACTGAGCAAAGTATAGGAAAATGAAACAGAGGTAGTACCTGTAAGAAGGTCTCTGGTGACCATAAAATTGTCGAGTCGCAGCTTGAGGGCATCATAATTTAGTAAGAGAACTACAAAACCGGTGACATCTTAGCCACTGTATTTTCATCAGATCTTCCAAGTTCCATGTATATTTGGTGTCTGATATTCCTTACATCTTATTTTTTACTTATAATTGGTAAAAAGGTTGTCTTTTTGCTAGTGGAAAAGTTGGTTTTTAAAGATTGTTTAGTTCATGCCAAACATTGGATGCACCTTTTTGGAGAATTTATCCTGTTGCAGCTGTTCCAAAGACACCAGCTAGCACTCCAGCGGTATTGGATAGTCCCAACAATACTCCCTGCAATTGAAATTTATAGCTAAGAATTTCTCCTGAAACATTTAAAAATTTTTTTTTTGTAAATTTTCTTGCCAAGATACGCAAGAAAGAAACAAGTTTTGATATGTGTAAGGAAGAAGGCAGGCCCCAAAAATCCAATTGATTGCATTATCTGCAGTGTTAAAAGGTTTAGAGAAGAATTACAACCAATACTTCCCATTGACCTTGAAACAGTCGAACATAAAGGTTACTTTGCTGTTTATAACCTTTTATTTTAGAAAAAGATGCAGATGATTTCTCCATTTAGAAAATATTTTCACATTACATGTATGTTTACAAAAGAGAGTAGTATTGTATATTGTTCTTGCCTTACGAACTGTTGTTACGGAAAGACCTTTGCTCACAAGTGTGTCAGCAATCCATCCTCCTATATTTGCAAACACAGCCATGGTCAACCAGGGCAATACACAAAGAAGTCCAGACTCCCTGAGGTTGAACTTCAACACCTGAGAAAAAACCACAATCAAAAGGGAAAATACCATAGATTGTTAATTATTTAATGGTTCCATGAGCTCTAAAGCGGACACCATAAGTGGGTTCTGTAGCCGTGGTAGACACGAATAAAACACAGATATTGCGAGGAGTTGGAACACATAAAGGACACACTTGCTGGCGTGTCCATTTTTTTAATAATTTTTTTCCCAGGGGACATGTGGGAACACAGTAAGGGCACGGTTTGGGAAATGATGGGGTTATATACCATAAACGTAAAAGACATATTTGCAATTTACATGATCTCTCATATCATGCAGTTTGAGAAAATCTCCATCACCAAAATTGTTCACTCTCACATTTATTTACAATTTTTAATATCGTAACAGTGTTGCTCTCTATTATTCAAAATTTTAATGATAATTTAAGGTGTCATCGTACACCATTTAAATAGGGGAAGGATTAAAAAAATATTTACAAAAACATGATCATTACATTAAGCACTAAAAAATTGCAACCCCACCAATTTGCAAAGATGTAACGTGCAATCTGCGTCTATTGGATGGCAGACAGAGACTGTGCATGAGGTATACAAAACATAGTTACATATTAATAGCAATAAAGAAGGGCCTAAATCGATTGTCTTGAAAGTTGAAAATTGCCAAAGCACATCAACCATGAAGTCAAAATTTGTACCTCTTTCTCTACACTAGGGAACCTAGAGTAAAAAATTATATACTCAGATCACTAAATATTTATAAAAATTACCTAATAGACTAAGCAAGAGATACTGGGTGCATGTCCAACTAGGCCATTACACTAATGAAACCAGTCCGGTTGAAAGAAAGTTCCGTCAGTGATGTCATTGATCACTCTAACTGAAATCCATTCCTCTTGCTAATGAGAACATATTAAATTGGCAAAGGCAACTGAATTTTAAATTTAACAACATAATAAATTTTGAAGTAACACTAACATACTAGCCAAAGAGATAGCACCAAATTGATAAGCTAGAAACAATCAAACATTGGAGTTTATCAGACATTTATTTGATGAGCAGCAATGTTTGTCATGATAATATGTTACAAATTTGTACCATAAAAATTAACAAATTTTTCATATAGAAATTTGGAATTTCATCGAATTGGTACATCATCATGAAAAACTATAACAAAATCACTAAAAAGCTTCAATCTTCCATGCATTAATAAGTCCCTTCAATAATCCAGAGATGTGGCCTCACTCTACTACTTACTAAAGGCTATCACAAAGAAGAAGTTCCTTAGTCAACTCACTGTAGGGGAAGCTACATCTAGAAAGGTAAGATCTATCTCTTTCTTCTCCTACGCTCTTCGATAGCTGCCCTATTCAGTAGAGACCATTCTAGCTAGCAAAAGAATGGAAAGAAACAACATGCAAAGAACTCCAACTTTAGATCCAAAACAAGCTAAAACCATATACATTTCAGAATCACAAGTCAACTTTCAAAGTCAAAATAGAATAAACCAAAAACAACATCAAATCAAAAAATACAATTAAAAAACATTAAACAAATATAATTTCCAAAAACTATATCAAACAAAGTGAAACGATCAACATAACATAGATAATCAATAGATCTTGAACCTAAAGGTTCAAATTATACAAAGCTTAGAATTAGAATTCGAAACTTGAGATATTCATATATACAATTGAAATAATTAAATCATTAACCACAACAAGAAACGTGAATTATAATTAAAATTTCAATCAAATTGTTTACCTAAATCCAAGCGTGAGGCACACGATTCTCAATTGCGCAGCCGCAGTAGCGGTTATCGTATCTAGAGCGTTGTCCGTGCTTCTCATCTCTCTGTTTTTTCTCTTTGCTCGATCAGACAATTAACCTAATTTCACTCAACAATTTTCTGTTTCATCGTTGATCAAATCTTGCGAAGGCTGCAACTTTGTCGAGAAAATTCAACTTAGAACATCGAATTTTGAGTTGGAAAATGAAATTCAAGATCAGAGAAGCAGAGCATGGATGAAGATGAAGATAAAGAAAGTATGTGTGTGTGTGTGTGTGTGTGTGTGTGTGTGAGAGAGAGAGAGAGAGAGAGAGAGAGAGAGAGAGAGATTCACACCACTGGACTTGCGACTATGGCGAGCAAGAGAGCGATAGAGACAATTTATGATTGTCGTGATTCGTAATTCGTAATTCGTGAAAGTGAAAGGGCTAGGGCATTGCTAGTAACATAAATAAAAGGAATAGGAATAATAAATTAGGATTCATTTATTTGCGTAAGTGAGAGGGCTTGGGCAATGCAAATGTTATTTTTTGCGACCGTTAAATAGTCCGTCGTAAAAAAATAGACGCAAAAAGTCTCTTTTCTAGTAGTGCCTCCAATTCATAATTTAGATTAAAGGGTACTGTTTATGTTATGATATATATCATTAATATCAAATTTCAAAACCTGAGCAAACAATCTCACATACAATGAAGAAGTAAAATAACAGAAAATCAAACTCACTAAAAAAACACAAGAGATTTAAGTGGTTCACCCAAATCATGGGTTACGTCCACGGAGTCACTACGAATTTACCAAGATCAATATGAAAGGAGTTACAAGAGTCTCTCACACTCAATCTCACAAACTCTCTCTCCATAATGATCTGTCTCTCACTTTCACTATTGTGTATCTCTCTCCAAGATCACAAAACTAATGAATGAATTTAAAATATAGAGTTACATGGGTGTATTTATAGAGCTAGCCTTAAACCAATCTTAAATTAATAAGGAAACCAAAACCTAAACTAAGAAGGAAAAACTTTAACCAATAAGAAAGTAGTTTAGAGTCCAAATGTAACCAAATACTAATTTCCTTGTTTCATTTTTCTAATCAGATTAGGTTTAATCTTGTTTCAGGCTCTACCAATAACAATCTTCCACTTGGAGACTAATTGAGATACAAAAAGTCTTCACCCATAGCTCTATAGTACACCGCAATTACTTGAACCATCAACCTTACGTGCTGATGCCAATTCAAACTGCACATTGCTTCAGTTTTTCAACCGTAACTGCCTTGGTTAACATATCTGTAGGATTTTCACTTGTGTGGATCTTCTCTAAGCTAAACTTGCCATCTTCCAAGAGCGAACGAACAAAATAGTACTTGATATCAATATGCTTTGTTCTTGAATAAAATGTGGAATTCTTTGCAAGATGTATTGCACTTTGACTGTCACTGTACAATTTGCAATCATCAAACTTCTGCCCTAATTCACCTAAGAAACTCTGTAAACATACCATTACTTTGCAAGTTTCTGTAGTTGTAACATACTCTACTTCTATGGTTGAGATAGTCACAGTCTTCTGCAACTGAGAGACCCCACTTATTGCAGCACTGCCAAGAGTAAACACAAACCTGTCGTGCTCTTCCTACTATCAATGTTACCTACTAGATCAGAATCAACATACCCAAGCAGGCTTATTTACATGCCGTTATACTAGATAGCCAAATCACTCACACCCCTGTGATACCTGAATACCCACTTAACAGCTTCCCAATGCTTGTTCCCAGGATTGTTCATGAATTTGCTAACAACTTCCACTGTATGGGTAATGTTAGGGACGGATCCAGGATTATAACTTTTTTTTGGAGGGGGGGGCCAAAGTACGTTTAACCTCTAATCAATAAAATTGAAGTTCAATACCAATTTCTACTAACATGAAAAAAATCAGTAATGTTACGATAAAATATTCAACTATATATTCCTTGTCAACATAGTTAAGTATCAAAAGATGATCATACAATGGAGAATATTTTTTTGTCCATATTCACTTACAAAAAGTAGTAACTATTTCTACATGCATTTATTTACTAAAATTAGGTATCTTCAATTGAGCTCGACGCTCTTTCATAATATCAAAAGCATGGATGATAGAGTCCACATCAAACCCTCAAGCAATGTCTTTTTCAATGTACATAATCAAGTAACTAGCCAGAAAACCATCTTCGATTTTTTTTTTCTGCTTTTTAATTTCATTTTTCAGTACTTAAACATAAAAACAAAAACAAATTAAAATACAAATATTTACATAAAAAAGAACACCTTTCATTTTTTTTTTTTTTTTTTTTTACGGTTATATGCTGATCAAAGTAAACATACAAAAAAAAAAAAAAACCTTCATTTTTTTCTGGCCATATGCCGATCTTACTTACTCGCATCTTCCATTGTTTTCTTCTTCTTTTTATCACCTTGGGTGACCTTTGACGTCCCTGCCCCCGTGCTTTCGTTGAGAGCGACGACTCCCTGCTGACTATCAAAAACCAAGAACAACGTTGCTCCAAATCGGGCCATGGAAGTGGTCTTCCGTTTAAGCTCCTTATTTTTGACCTTAACTGCGCATATTTCTGCTCGCGCATCCTTGTACATGCGCTGGAGCAGAGCGAGTTGGGCGTTGACCTGATGGAGCTCACTCGTCCTGTTCTGCAATCGGTGAGCCAATTTTGTGACTGCCGTCACCGTCTCCATACAGGACGTCAGGGTGAAATGATTGGCTTCTATGTCTGATTGAGCTGCCATGATTTACTCAATCGACATCATAGGAAGGTTAGGAAGAGGAATGACAGGCAGAGTAGGCGTAGAGGCACTCGGTCCAGAAGAGCTTATGGGATCGTTCAGGTCCGGAAATAGAGTGAGGGGACAGGATGAGCAAGCCATGGTTTAGAGGTGAGAGGTGAAAAAGAAATAAGTTGCAGAGAAATGGAAGAGACTAGACTGAGAGTGGTGAAGAAGAGCTAGAAGAAGAGTTACACGAGAGTGAGGTGAAGAAGAAGAAGTAGACAAGTGTGATTAAGAAAAAAGTTAAAGAGAAGAGACTGAAGAGAAGCAGATAAGGAGGGAGAGATAGCCGAGGCGAGCAGCAATCGAGGCGAGCTACTTTTGTCGGCCAATGACGCAAAAGTCAGGCCGCGTAGCAACCGTGTTTTGCGAAAAAAGAGAGAGACAAGCCGCGTGTTCGACGTGATTTTTGATAGAAAAGAGAAGCGCGGGTGATATATATATATGACCTAATTTAAAGAATACATATACATGAAATTTAAAATAGATTATTATATATGTTAACTAATTCCAAAAAAAAAAAAAAAATTTCCAAATAGTTTAAAAAATTGGGAGGGCTACTCTATATAATTTTGAAATTATCTAAAAAACATTTGGGGGTGCGAACTCCTATAATTTTAAATTATTTTAAAATTTCTAGTATAATATATGATATTTTTCAAATTTTTGGGGGTGCGGTCGCCCCCCTCCGCCCCTTCTAGATCCATCCTTCCGTAATGTTTGGTCTTGTACAGACCATGACATACATCAAGCTACCAACGGCTAAAGCATACGGTACCTCCGCCATGTATTCTCGCTCTTCATGTGTACTTCTACCTTGTTCCTTCGTCAATTTGAAGTGGTTTGCTAATGGAGTGCCTACAGGCTTTGCACACTCCATGCTGAATCTCTTAAATAGTTTTTCAATGTACTCGGCCTACAATAGCTTCAGTTTCTTGTTCCTACTGTCCCTGCTAATTTGCGTCCCTAAGATTTGTTTTGCTGCATCCAATTCTTTCATTATGAACTCTTTGGACAACTCCTCTTTAAGATTCGAAATCTCATTCATGCTTGAACTTGTAACAAGCATATTATCTATGTAAAAGAGAAGTATTAAATATGAAGTATCAAGTGTTTTACAATAACAACAAGGATCACCATGTCACTGATGCAAGCTTGCACCTGCCATTAAAAGTATCAAATTTTATGTACCATTGTCTAAGCACTTGTTTTAGCCAATACAAACTCTTCTTCAATTTACATACCAGAGTTTCTTTCCCAACCACCCCATAGGCCTGGGTTTGATGTAGTTTTAACACCTACCTGCTCTAGATGTAGATCTTCAACCCCAATAATGCTAAGTATGGTACAAAATTGTAGAACTTTCTGCGACATAAGAGAAAATCTCGGTATAGTTGATACCTACCTTCTGTTGGAAACCTTTCACCACCATTCTGGCCGTGTATCGCTTGGTGCCATCATGTTCTTCCTTCAACAAATAAACCTATTTATTGTGCAATACAGATTTACCCTTGGGAAATTGTACCAGTTCCCAAGTCTAATTCACTGTGAGAGACTACATTCATCATCTATTTTGAACTCCCACTTCTCCCTCCTCTCAACTTGTAAAGCTTCCTCATAACATTTTGGTATCACCATTATCAATTAACAATATATAATGTAAGGAAGGAGAATAATGATCAACATGTTTTTTTTCTCTTGTCGACCTCCTAAGAGGTTTAGGAGTTTGCATCTCAATAGGTGGTGTCATATGTATATAAGAGTTTTGAGGTTTCAATACATCACTATTAGAAATCTCCTTAAGTTCAACCGTTTCATGTTATTTAGTCTTGTTATCAAGCCTATCCTTGCACACAACAGACTCATTATACACCATATCCATGCTTCTAATTATTTTTCAATTTTCTATGTCCCAAAATCGGTACTCATAATTATCAAAGCCATACCCAATGAAGATGCATTTATGAGACTTGGATCTAACTTACTTCTTTATCAAAATCAATGTGAACATAAGAGAGACAACCAAATACTTTTAAATATGATAAATTTACCTCTTTATCAGTCCATGCTTCTTTAGAGATTTTGCAATTCAGGGGAACTAAAAGGACCTTTGTTAATCAAATATGCAGTTGTACTTATAACATCAGCCTAAAACTGTTTAGCAACCTAGCATTAATCCTTATGCTCCTAGCATGTTCTAGGATTGTATAGGTCATGCGCTCAGCCACACTGTTTTGTTGCGATTTGCCTGGAATTGTCGTCACATGTCGAATTTCGTTTTCTACACAATATTTTTCTAGAGCGCCATTTATGCACTCCCCACCATTGTTAGTCTTGAGACACTTCAATTTTGAAATAGTTCCATTCTCAACTAAAGCCTTCCACCTTTTTGAAGACGTCCAACACATCAGATTTATTCTTCAAAAAATATACCGACAATTTATGCGTAGCATCATCAATAAAAGTGACAAAATAACTAAAGCTTCCAAGAGATCTTATCGAAGATGGTCTCCACATGTCTGTATGAACTAACTCCAACCGTTCTAACTTCCATGCTCTTGGAATCATAGTGACACAAACCCTTTTTTGTTTTCTGAGGATGCAGTCTTCACAGAAATTCTAGTTCAAAGATTTCAAACTTGGTAGTTTCCCTTTCAACATCATAACTTTCATCCCTTTCTCACTCATATGTCGAAGTCTACAGTGTCATATGCCTGTTTTGACTTTTGATGATATTAGCATAATCGCACTATAGGTACCTGACGTCACGTAGAAAGTACCTTCCCTTTTCCATGAGCCACTACCATGGCTCCCTTGGTCATCTTCCATGTATCACCAGCAAATATTGTCACAATTCCAAAATCTGTGATTGATCGATAGAAATTAGATTCTTCTTTAAACACGACACATGTCTGATATTATTGATTTTCAAAGTTGTTCCATTGGGCTGGTTTATCTGTACTTCACCATTGTCAATTATGTTGTAGGTTTCATCGTTTCCAAGGTACACTTTTCTGAAATTACTTGAGACATAATTTCGAACAATTCCTTGTGCAAAATAGCGTGAAACAATGCCACCAGAATCAATCACCCATGACGCTCCACAAGTTTCTAAAGACCACGAGTGCTTCAAAACCCTCTTCATTAGAAAAATTCATGAACTCTTTCTTACCTTGGTTATTGTCGCTTTGTTTCTTAACTTTACAATCTCGTTTTGCATGACCAATCTTACCGCAACCCCAGCACTTACTTGTAAACTTTGGTCGACATGGAGATAGACCGTTCTTGGATTTACTTGTGCTTCTTTTCTTATTGCTTCCCCTGTTGGGCTTCTTGCCTCAGTCATCAATTGCCAATGTCGAACTAGAGCTTTCACCACTATCTTTTCTTCGAGTGTCTTCACTCAGAACCAAACCCACTACATGATCCATGCTCAACTTTGCCGAACTGCTAGAATTGTTTATTGCAACAACCAACGAATTCCAACTCTCAAGAAGATTTGATAACAGTGCTAAAGCCTTGACTTCTTCGTCAAATGAAATGCTAACGAATTCCAACTGACTGATCAATGAGTTGAAATTGTTAATATGTTCAATCGCGACTCCTCATTCGGACATCTCCAAGTTGAACAACTTCTTGATAAGATGAACTTTGTTTGTGACTGAGGACTTCTCATACATCCATGACAGAGTAGCCATAAAATCTTTGGTCGTCTTCTCGTTGCAAATATTAAAAACAACTAATGCAGTAAAGGATAGCCTTACCATAAGGCTTTCTGGTTAAGAAACTCCCACTCACTGGTCTTCACCGTTTTTGGCCACTTCTAGAAGAGGAAGATAAAGATCCTTTTATAGAGATAGTCCTTTATCAGCATCTTCCACAATCCAAAAGTTGAACTACTCTGAATTTTTCAATATTTACTTTGCCTTCATCCGCCATTATTCTTTCTATAGAAACCAATGTTTTGATACCACTTTTTATGGTATATATATGATTAATACCAAACTCTAAGACCTGAGAAAATAATTACGCACACAATGAATCTAGAACGGAGAAGTAAAATAACAGAAAATCAAACTCACCAAAGCAACACAAGAGATTTATGTGGTTCACCTAAATCACGAGCTACACCTATGGAGTCACTACGAATTTATCAAGATCAATATAAAAAGGGTTACAAGAGTCTTTCACACTCAATCTGACAAACTCTCTCTCTCTACAATAATCTATCTCTCACTCTCACTATTGTGTATCTCTCTCTAAGATCACAAAACTAATGAATGAATTTAAAACATAGAGCTACATGAGTGTATTTATAGAGCTAGCCTTAAACCCAATCCTAAATTAATAAGGAAACGAAAACCTAAAAATTTTAACCAACAAGAAACAAATTTAGAGTCTGAATCTAACCAAACACTAATTTCTATGTTTCCTTTCCCTAATCTGATTAGGTTTAGTTTTGCTTTAGGCCCTAACAATAATAGTTTAGGCTCGTGAGGCTTACCACAGTTTTGTTTCAATGACTTGAATTGCTCAATTTGTTGAGTTCTTCATGTATATCATACACATAAAAAAAGTTAAATAAATTTGATAACCATAATTTATTCAATTTAATTGTGTTTGTCACTAAAAAAAATAGATGATCTATTTTTAAAAACATAATTGTCGTTCATTTTTATGGAGATAAATCTGATAAATTGAATTGAATATGATTATTGCATCAACGTAATTTTTTATAGTACGAAAGAGCGTTGCTGAGATGAGGATGCTTATGTGAATATGTGGCAAGACTAGAAAAAACAGAGTTAAGAATGAGTATATTCAAGAATGGGTAAGAATACTACTGATAGAAAATAAGTTAAGGGAGAATAGATTGAAATTGTTTGGTCATATACAATGGAGACGAACAGAGACAGTAGTGAAGAGATGTGATACAATGATGGTAGATAGAAGTGTTAAGGGAATGGGTATACCTAACGTGTGCTAGCTAGTGTAGTAAATAGAGATATGAATCGCCTTAAATTTAACTAATGATACGTCTTTGGATAGAGTCGAATGGAGAAGAATGATTCACATAGCCGACCCCATTTGATGGGACTTAAGGCTTGGTTTGGTTTTGTTGATTTCGTTGCGAAAGAGCTTACAAAATGGATGATTCAGATTATGAAAACGAGACTCTTGATGGACTCTATAGGCACAAACAATACTCTCCAGTGGACTGGAGGGTTTCCATGTCCTAAAAAATCATGTGGTAAAAGCAATTTTAATGGCCAACAATAGATATATGAAGTAGCCTATCTGCAGTGGCAGGGCTATACGAAGACCAACGGGGTCATGTTACCCCCCCCCCTCCCCCCGAATTTTGCATTTACATTTTTTTTTTACACATATGCATAGAAATAAAATTTTAAACAAAAATAATATTTAGAATAAAATGTCAATGGTATTTTTTAATTTATGAGAACAATAGTGAATTTTGTGAAAAAATCTCAATATGAAGGTAATATCCATCATTATTGACATGCAAGTATAATTAATTTCACTATATATATGTAAAAGTTATTAGAGTGTTAATTACATTTGTATGTGGAGTTCACTATGTTGCTTTACTATTGATTAGTGATATTATATGTCAATGATGTCGTAATATGTGATATCATTGTTATATGAAATTTTTACTCAAATTTTGTAAAAATTTAATTTCTCTTACCATTATATAATTTATTTTCAGACTTAAATATATGACTTTTTTTACATTATCTATGATACACTAGTTACACGTAATACTTTCTTTTTGATTTTACTCAAAATTAATTGTAAAATTTTATGTGAAATACTTTTGTAATAATATATTTAAATTTTTGCACTTAATATTATTTCAAAAATTATTATTATCTTCTTATTGTTGGTTAAGGGAAAAAAAAATAATTTAGAAGTTGCAATTAATAAATGTCCCTTCTGCTTTAGTTTCCTAACTCCGTCTGCATATATGTATATCTATTTTTTTATAATAAAAAAATGAAAAAAAAAAAAAAGATGAAAAGTCTACACACTTGTAGTTATACAATCTGAGTTGATTTATTTATTTATTTTGATGTAGTATACAATCTGATTTGAAAAATCAAAATGTGTCGAATTTTGAGTGATGGTGAGATGACATGACGACCGGTTACCTTCATTTGGCACAGTTAATCCCAATCAAATATTGTTTTGCAAAAAAAAACTTCAATAATATGTCATTGGTATTACTATTTAATCATTTTTTATTTTTTATTTTTCATATATATATATGACAAGGAAGTTGTACCTCAAAATAGGATTGACCCTACAAATTATGTAGTTTTATTATGTTAGTGAAACTACGCTGTTTTTGTTTTCTTCGTCTTTTGAATCGGCAAAAAAGAAATTTTATTGATGAAATAGCAAAGTGTAAGGTAAGAAACAATTTACATCAATAAAGAGAGGAGAGTGCAAAAGTATCACGATGAGCTAGATCATCCCGACTAAGTTGGCACCAAAAAATCCATCCTATTATTTACTAGCACTCCCGAAATTAGTGAGCAACCAACAAAATGCAGCACAAAAAGATAACAGTCCCACAAAGAAAGGACAACCCCACAAACTTATCAGATCATAACAGTGAATAACCCCCATATATATCAGATTAGTGCAGCAGAAGCAATGAACATCCCCCCATATCAGATCAGTGCATATCAGTTCATTGCATCTACCTCCCCCTTTTGTCAATCACCAAGGCCCAGCAGCCTATTATTGCCCATACAGAACTTGATTTCCCGTAAATTAGATATGAAGTCATGAACACTTATATGATATACCTTGAGGACTGGTCTCAGCCAAATTGCAATTCTAATCTTGACCAATTCACACAGATCAGGCAGATTTGGCGCGATGTCATTGAATATACAATCATTTCAATGCTTCCATAAGGACCACAACACAATAGGGGGAATAGCTCTCCAAATTTTCCTCGCCCTCTTTTTAAGTCTTACACCATCCCACCATAGTAGTAAGCTATCGATTGATCCTGGAAAGGCCCCTTGTAGATCCCACCAGCTCAACATAGAAGACCATAACCTCCAAGCAAAGGGGCAATACAGCAAAAGATGATATGCTGTTTCATTCTCATTCTTACAAAAAATGCAAAGAGTGGGAGCATTGCCCGGTAAGACACCAATTCTTTGAAGGAAAACAGAAGTTTTGATTTTATTTTTCTAGGATAACCAACAGAAGAACTGTACTTTGGGTGGGAGGTAATGAAGCCACACAATCTTATAAGTTAAATGAGGTGGACCAAAAGAGTATGCAAAAAATTTGTAAGTAGAAGAGACTGAGAAAATACCTATGTTTGTAGCATTCGAAGACAAAATATCAGGTTGATCAACACTAATGCCAGGGGAAGACAACAACAGGTCAGTGAGCCTGGAAACCTCACTAGACTCCCAATCAAACAACCTCCTTCTGAAACTGAAGTTCCAATTGCTTGATCCATCTTTTTTCTCATACATTGATCTCAATGATTCTTCTTCATCAACCAACAATCTAAAGAGAACAGGAAATTCTTCTTTCAAACATACATTCAAACACCATTTGTCTTGCCAAAATTTTACTCTATGTCCATCCCCAACCTTAATAATCAGATTGTTCGAAAAAACCTCCCATAAATTGCTTCTGTGCTCAGCTATTGATAAGATAACTTTTCCATACCCAAGAGTGTCTACTGCATGGATTAAAAGATGGGAGCCAGCTACCTGATTCCAAGTTATATTTGCTACAAATTATCCTTCTCCACAAAGCCTCCAGTTCAGTTCCAAATCTCCACCACCACTTGATTAATAAGCAGGCATTAACCTCTCTCACTCTCCTGATGCCAACCTCTAGTTCCTCTAGTGATACTACGTTGTTATACTGAGTTTTTAATCATTTTCATAACTTCTTGGTTAACACTGTAGGACTTTTAGCAACTTGGACTCAAGTAAAGATGGGTTACAAATTCTGTAATTTGAAATGTATAAAAACAGTTGCAAATTCATTTAAAGTGATTTTACCATATAAAAGTTAATTACGTATACATTATTATTTTTTATAGGTATCTAGAATTAATGTTGCGAATTTTTTTTGAGTGAATAAAATGGAGGACATGCATTTTTAATTTGAATTTTTTATTTTTTATGATTAATATTATATATAAAGTAAATTTCACTTCACAATGAGACACGAAGGTAGAGTGATACACATTATAAATACACAGAGAAGACGAATTGTAATGTAATAGACTGTTACTCCCGAGATGAACAGTCTTGGATTATTTTGGTGAAAACAATTTATATTTGATTATTAATTTGACTTTTATTTTTCTAATCAAACGATAGACTATTAATCGTGAACATGAAATCCAATCTGATTATAGTGCCGCCCAGATAAATGGAGGTTTTGGTACCATCCCAGCTAAATAACATCAATTTAACTTTTGCACGGGATTATTTGGAGTGTTCTAAATAAATGTACTTTTTGGGAGTTGTGCAGCTGTAATTTTTAACTTTTGGTGAATAGTGATAACTTTTTAACTTTTTGAATAACTTTTTGACTTTTTTTCAATTTGCCAAACTTGACCGTAATTTTATATGTAAGATAGTGCATCTTGTAGGGTTGAGTATGTGGGATTATTCATAGGTCCTACTCCGGTTATTCAAGTTATTCATTTTTGTAAACTCTTATATAAAAATCACTTATAATAAAATAAATTGATGTAATAATTTTGGACAAAAATCATACCTCTTATAGATTTCTGAAAGATAAATTGAGGAGATTATCTGACTATGATTTCAGATTTATTTACAAAATAAATTATTTAAATTTATCAAAATAAAATTTCTAATAATCCTTACTATCCCAACTCGACAGAACTACATTTTTCTCCAACAGTTCCTTTTGTTGTATTTGTTGTAAGAAAAATGTTATTCCTAATTTAAAATTTGTATTTATATATTTATTTATTTTTAATATCTTGTTTATAACCTATTATCTCTCAACAGCATATATCTACTCTCCCTATATATACTCATTCCGTCCCAAAATAATAGTCATTTATTCTTTTTTTACTATCTCAAAATATTAGTCTATTTACAAAAACCAATAATTAAAATAATATGACTTTCCAATTTTGCCCTTCTTTTAAAATTATTAACAATACAAAAAAAAAAAATACAATTATGATAATTGATATTTTCAAAGAAATGTACTATCAAAGGGTAATTTTGGAAAACTAATATTTTTCAAATGTAATAATTGTACTACCAAAAAAAATTAGAATCTCTAAAATAAACTATTATTTTAGGATGAATAGAGTATATGTAGGGTGGTTTGGGATGTTCTAAATAAGTGTAGTTTTTGATTTTTCATACAAAAAAATGTATAGAAAAGTAGAGAAAGTGGTTAGAAAGTAAAGCGGAGATGTTAATAGATATTAATTGATGTGACCTAAACAAGTGTATGTATGTATAAAAAAAAAAATGCACTTTTTTAATTCTTCCCAAACACCTGCTTAATCTATCATCGTATTGTACAAGGATACAGTGTATTTAATCTATCAAAGTATTCTATGAGGATATACATCTTCTGTTTAATCGTTTTCTCTGTAATACACAACTGTATATATTTATATAAAAAATAATAATAATTCTTAACTCTTGCACATATTTGAGTGTTGGGCAACCAATGATTCGTGAGTTCCACTCTACTGCACATGTTCTTTGTTTCAGGTAGTGGATTTCATCTGGTGCACATTATCTTCGACTTATTCTTAGAATCTTTAGAGGAGGAATCAGTTTGGTTGTGTTGTCAGATTTTAGTATACACAACTATGAAGTATATTTAGGTCAAGTTTGACAAGTTGTTAAAAAAATTAAAAAATTAAAAAATTATTCAAAAAGTTAAAAAGTTATTACTATTCACTAAAAGTCAAAAATTACGACTGTACAATTCTTAATCCTAATTTTTCCCTATATACTAATTTATACAATTTTTTAATACACATTTTTTCATAAAAAGTCAAAAAATTATTCCAAACATTCATATTTTTTTCCTCAATTTTTTAGTCCAAAAAGACAAAAAGTACACTTATTTAAAACATCCCAAACAACCCCTAAAGACCGCAACTCATGAACTTGTGTTCAAAGATCCGTCGCTAATTTTCCTTCAAACAAATAAGTATTTCTTTTTCTGCTTCCAAGGAATGACACTCCCAACCATCCCATTGTTTATTGGATAAATTACACTTTGTCCCGTTTCACCACTTTTCTATAGTTGGCCATTAATTTATTATTTTTTTTTTTTCACCTCTAACATAAATCTAAATCTCAATTTAATAGTATATATTTTATGTAATGTGACAATTGGTGTGATATTTTCTATCTAATTTTGAACATAAGTTAGATTTAAGAGTAAATTGAGAAATATTTAAAACATGAATAGTCAATGTGACAAAAATAAAAAATAAAAAATAAAAAAAAATCAAGAATTAAAGTGGGAAAATGACCGAAGATAAATGAGGAAAAATGTAGTTTACCCGTGTTTATTCCCCTTCGTTGGGTAAAGGACCATACAAGACCAACCTACTACTCTTGTTACTCCCAGGAGTCCACTACAATCCAATTTGATAAGCCCAATTCCAGCCCAAATCCAGTCATTGACATCCCATCCCACCTCTCCACCAAAACTCCTAATGGGCCAAACTCTATTGTGGCTCATAAATCGCCAAAGCAAAAAAAAAAAAATTAAAAAAAAAAATTTTGAGGGAAAGAAACTAAGGTCGTCTGAATTATTTTTGTTGTGATTCTCCATTTTTGTGCCTCGAAATTGACACCTAATAGCCGTTTGTTTTTAAGTTTGTCCATTGATGCTCAGGCTTCTTCCAATTTTCAGGTTATTTAGTGAAAAAACATTTGATAAAAAAGTACTCTATGGTGTTTTTTGTTTGTGCATCTGATATACATGCTAGAATTCACTGCCTAATACAAAGAACGAAACTCAAAACTTAGGTTGTATTTTATTGCTCAAGTCAATTGCTCTTATTCTGCATGGGCTAAATTTTTTCAATTAGCTATAGAAATTATATTGATTGCTTTGTTTTGCGCCATCTTGGTAGTGTTGCAATATCTGTTTTACAAAATATAGTGATGTTTGCCCCCTCTTTTTTTTTAAAAAATTTTTATAAATGAGTTCTTTTTTTTTTATTATTTATTTATTTAAAAAAAGGACTCTCCGTGGGGTATCATGACATCCGTTGGTCCTGACTCCAGAGTAACCAGTTATGATATTTACAATTTTTCTGATAATGGTTAAATGGTCGAAGAGTGGTGGTGGGTGCAAGTCTGTATTCTATCAGCTCCTCAAGGATTGTGCAAAGAACCATGTTCATGATCTCCAAGGCATGTTAACAGATTTGCAATCACCGACCCAGAAGTGTTATGTCATCGATGTGCTTGTGCTCCAAAAGCAAGTGATGCATCTAGAGCATAGTTCTAAAAACTGGCCGATACGTTATGTACTGGCCAGTTCGTATCGAAAAAATAGAGCACTGCAACGGATACAGGCCAGTATAACACTAAGATTGAAAATCACAGGAGAATCGGCCGAGTTTCGGTACGTAGCGGTCTGTAACTGCTACACAAGCCACTGCACAAGCCGCGACGGACCGATATTCACCGGTTCGGACCGATATGGGAAAGAAAAAGATGAAAAACCTGTTAAATGATTTTTAAAATTTCACCAAACTAACCTCCCAAATCCTCATAGATCAAACAGCAATATCAGCAACAGCATAATGAACAATGATGTACTCCTCCTCTGCTTCACCTCTGTCATTACTAGCATGGAGCAACCATCAAGCATCAGACCACCAAGATTCCCAACTCCATCAGTCCACCAAGTCCTTGAAGATCACCCCTGTCATTAACATGTTACCTTTTGTCTTTTTAATCTCTTAACTATTATTTTTGTTTTTTTTAATATGTGTTCAGTTCAGTTAGGAGGGTCAGAACTTGGCATTACCAAGGTATGCACTGTTAGGGTGCGGTTGTACACATGATTTCTCAGGAGTTGGCTATAACCAGTATTTTTATATAGGATTTAGGGGGTTTGAATTTCAATTGGAGCTACAGTAGGAAAGTAAGGTCGGTTACTCTTGTTCTGCATTTTTGTTTCTTTTCCTTATGGTTGGTTTATTAACGTTTCGCAATTTGTTTGTATTAATCTTGGGTGCCTTTATTTACACACCACATATAATTTCAAGGCCAATTATTGATTGGTTATTTTTTATTACAATAATGATCTTACATAAAATGACCAAAATAACCACAAAAGAATATCAATACACCCCCACACACCACCACTCTTTGCCACCTGATTCGTGACAGTGAAAGGATTTAATTGGTTTTTTTTTTTTTTTTTTTTTTTCCGAATCAGTTCACCAATACCGTTGACAAAAACCTCGGTCAGAATTTCAATTTAAACTCACACAACCCCAGATCACATAGAATTTTATTTCAAATCTTCATTTTTTTAGCTAGTATTGGGATGATTGTCAAATCGTATCACTCAAATAAAAAAAAAATGATAAATTTCCAACTGTATTTGATATGATCTATTTTGTGTGTTATGGGTCATTTTATATTTGGATTTCATGTGGAGGTCTGTGTTTGACCCATTTGGTTGCAGCTTTTAATATTTTGATGATGTATAGTGTTTTGTTTTGTTATGTTTTTTTTTTTTTTTTTGTTGGTATATTGTGTTGAGGGTGACTGGTTTTGTTTTTGTGCCTTCTATCCCTTGTTAATTTCCTGTTCTTTCTTTTGGTTCATAAAAGGGTGGATATCATTTCATGGCATTGCAAAACTTCACAGTTTTGAACAAATTTCTAGCTATATATTCTATGTTTAAGCTCCAGTTACTAGCAAGTTAATGAAGAGTTTCAAATTATTTATTTTAGGATATAAAAAGATAGTACTCGTGTCTGTTTTACATGTCACACCCCAAATCCGGGCATGACCGGCTGTGGCCCATAAGGCCTTAGCCCAAGGCACACGTAAGCCTAAATACGAATCCATACACATTGAATAACTATAAACTAGTCCATTAATAAATAACCAAAACTCAATCCAGTGTCATGCCACAAATATAAACGGCAAAACCAACCGTAATCAATACTATCTAAACTTATAGAATATAAACAATCCACATATCAAAATAATCATAAATGAACATCAATAAAAATAAATATAAATATGCACAAACTTGACATAACAGTCTAAAACTGTAACGACCCCAAAATGCGTATACGAAGTCATCCTTGTTTAACTATGGGATAATGTGTTTTAATTTAATTATATAAATTGGAATTGAAGAACTATCTGTTGAGTTATGACTTTAAAACTGGAATTGACGACCTTTGTGGATTCAGAAATCGGAATTGAGTACATAGATATATTAATGGAATTCTTAGAACTATTTGGAAAAATTAATTGGAAATCTAATTTGTCTGATTCGTTAATGTACGTTTGGGTAGTTAACTTGGTTCTGCAAATTGAAGGCCTTAGAGGCTTCAAAAACCAGAACATGGAACATATTTATGATCAGCACAATTTTTAGAGTAATCTGGAAAGTTTAATTGAAATTTTATTTTGCGCGATTCGTAAGGCCATGTTTGGCTCTCCCTTGTGTTAAGCTTGTGTGTGTGATATATTTATATATATAGAGATATGCCATATGAGCTGTGAACTCATCTTTTTGAAGTCAAAAACAAAATATCTGAGGGAGAGAGAACCGTGAGAAAGAGAGGCCAAGAGAGAGTGAGAGAGAGAGTTCACGATTGTTGGGAGCTTGAAGATGACTTGAAGAAATTGAAGAGAGAAGAAGGAGATCAACCATGGAAGCTTGGGGAAATTAAAGAGAACTATGAGAAAGTCAAAGAGTGAACTAAAGTATGATAAATTATCTTGAATCCTTATGTTTGAGGCATCAATTTCATGAAATCATGATAATAAGGGAAGCTTTGAACCCATTTAAGTTAGGGTTCTATGTATATATTTGATCGAACCTTGATTTCCTATGAGTTGCTTGATTGAAGAATTAAAGACATTATATTTGTTTATTTTGAGGTTATGATGTTTGATGGAGATTAATAATGTGAAATTTGTTATTTATTAAAGGGTTTTGGGCTTTGATTTACATGGAATTGAAGTTTGTTTTTGAAAATGAGAAGTCCTAATTTTTCAGCCATTTTCGGACTGCAAACTGCCTAGGGCCGCACGTGTAGCTCTGTTTCCTGCACGTGCGGGAGACAGCTTTGTCCAACCAACTTTGAATAAACATATCTTTTGCCTCGGGACTTTGTTTTGAGTGATTCTTGAGTCTAAAACCAAGCCCCGGAAGTCTAGTTTCCAATGGCGGTGGTCTCACTCCGAAATAATAAATAAAGAAATAGTTATGCCCAAATTAGTGACAACTGTTCACTTTCTGTCAACCAGTTTTGTACCATTTCTTCACCTAAACCATTTCCCATCGATTTCTCCTATTTTCTGAGACATGGATTATAACTTATTAAGGAATAATGAGCTTGGTACCACCATGGCTAATTGATTAAACGATCAAAGAGAATAAGTAAAGGATCGAGTATAATCTTATATTATGTGTTGTGCACTGTACTTGTTGGTCGAGACGAGGACATCGTCCCATTACTACCGGGAGCCGATCACTGTGAGTAATAGTAGTGTAACAATATGTTTCACTTACTTCCTGTGATTATGATTTATGTATTGTTATTTGTGAATGGTCTATTCCATTGATGTTGTGCTTTGCTTCAATTAATCGATATGCTTGAATAATGGCATTGATATGGACCTAAGGTCGTTCTGTCCCTAGTAATAGACGTGGGCCCGAGGCCGTTATGATGTGAATTGTTCTGTCCCTATTAATGCAGTGATATATTTGCCTTCTGTTAATAGTTATTATTATTGTTCTGTTATCCGCAAGACAACTATGTCGACTTGTAATAAACCATGGAAAAATCTTTGTGCACTATTGAGTAATAGTACTATGGTAGTACGTTTTGCTTATTGTTAATAGTTAATACTGACGTTCTGTTATCTGCAAGTTAACTCTCTGAATTCATGATGAACAAATGGAACATATGCGTATTATGGAACAATGATATCTTTGTGTATCTGGAATCATTCTGTTTTGTTAATAATGGGCCCGAGGCCAATCTGTTGACATCTGGGCCTGAGGCCGCTCTGCATAATATGTTAGGCTTAAGGCCGTCTTGCATTATCTATGGGCTTAAAGCCAATTTGTATCATGTCTGGGCTTAAAATCATTTTGTATTATATCTGGCCTTACAACCAATCTGTATCATGTCTGGGCTTAAAGCCATTCTGTATTATATCTGGGCTTACAGTCATTCTGTATTATATCTGGGCTTACAGCCGATCTGTATTATATCTGGGCTTACAGCCGTTCTGTATCATATCTGGGCTTACAGCCGCTCTGTATAATCTGTTAGGCCAGAGGCCGTTCTGTATAATCTGTTAGGCCAGAGGCCGTTCTGTATAATCTGTTAGGCCAGAGGCCGCTCTGTATAATCTGTTGGGCCTGAGGCCACTCTGTATAATGTGTTGGGCCTATGGCCATTTTGTATTCTGCATGGGCTTGAAGCCAGTCTGTATTATATGTGAGCTTGAGACCGTATTGAAATATAGTTATGGATAAGACCTGTTTATGGTTGGTATATGTCTATTTATTTTATCCATGGTTTTGTTTATTCAATTAACCTTCTTACATTGCTATTATTCACTGAGCTTTGCTCATTCTGTTTTATGTATATTTTTGTAGGTGAGCTATCGGGGATTGACACTAGAGTTGTACTGAGTTTTGCCTGTCTGCCAAGTCACTTGGGGTATGTCTCCACGTGGAGGCCTTAATTTATTGTTGGGAGTCTTATAAATTATTAAGTCTTATGTAAGTGTGTGTGAGATCTATATAAATTCTGTGATTGTATATGTATATTTGGAAATGTATTTAAATGCTTAAATCCAATTAAACCATAATGTATACACAAGCTCAATGGATGTTGTCTTTTATTGATATTGCTTCCGCCTAAGGCCCCATATATGGTTAAATATTATTTTAAAATTCTGTTTTAAGGCCTATGTACAGGCCGGTCATGGACCAAACTTTTAGAGGCGAGTTTGGATCATGACAAAAACAAAATAAATGAATGTCCTAGAGGTCCATGCAATTGAGTTCCCACTATGCCACGAGTCCACTCTAAGTCCTTCTAACACCTGGAGATGATAAACAACTAAGTCAGCTGATAGCTCAGTGAATAGCAACATGGATAGTAAATACAATTTTGAAAACAGGGTTTAATTCCAAAATAAGATATATATCACAGAAACTAGATTGACATACAATTTGGTAAAGACAATCTGTTTCAAAAAGAAGATTCCACAGTTCAACAGTTAAAATACTCATGTCTCTCAAGAACATGATAAATGACATTTTCCACTTAAAACAGATTACAACATGAACACCAATAATTTTCGGGGTACCAAGAAAATAACAAGTAATATGCCACACAGTTCTCAAGGCTATAAGCCCCGTTGGATCCAATACCGAACTTAGAGTCATCCTCAGGGTGGCAACCTGGGCCTTTTCTCTAAGACGATCTGATTGAAGGTCACCTAGCTTAACCTAGGTCTTTTCCTTATAATCGTTGAGTACTAGAGCCATCACGGCCCAACCCGAATTTGTTCCCTAGTGGCCAGAGTCACCACACACAGTGGAATAATTTCCTTGGACTAAATACACAGATGGTCCCAATAATCAATACACATCAGTTTCGCAAACACATGGTAGTTCATCATTATAAACATGAGACCAAAACAAATAGTTTATAGTATGCCGAGTTCATACATGTTTCAGAAATAATTTGATTCCATTAATAATATAATAATTTATCAAAACAGTTTAGTCCTGAAACAACAATTTAATTTTCCAACAGTTCAGGGTAGGAGTACATTTATAAAAATATGTAACATGAAACTACTCACCTGAAAACGAAATAATATAATCCTCGAATAGAGTATGAAAGTCCAACTAGTGCCCTGAACCAAGTATAAAAACTACACGTTACTACTAATTTAAAAATACTAAAGAATAGGAACTAAGTAACCTCAACTAAAGCGCACTAACACGGCTCAACCCAACTCACCATTACTATTAAATATTACCTAAATTCATGTTCTTCAAGGTCTAAAATCATCCAAGACATGGGTTCCGGTCGAAACTTAATTACATGTTACTTTGAGATAAAATAGAATTTTTGATAGGTTTTCCCGAACTGTTCACTAACTCTGAAAATTAAAAGCCCACTCTACACCATTCAAAAAATTCCAAAACCCTCCAGATATCAACTAATATATCCTAAGTTTCAAACGCAATTGGTTTTACTCGATTTGCTTATCAAAATAATTATTTACAATTAATTATGCCCAAACAAGTTGTTTTCTGCAGCACTTTACATAAATTAATGGTTCTCTTAGTATATAGGAGCAATCAATGCAAGGAAAAAAATGTAAGAAATTAGACTCGTAACCGGTTCTAATGATGCTGATTTGATAATTTTCAGATTTATACCCAAAGAGAACAACACTCCCGAATTTACTGTTTAAACTAGTTTTCTAGACAGATTTGAACGCATCAGTTTATATGGATTTTGACTCCCAAAAATTATGAAAAAAATTCAGATATGCAATTCAATATGTAATTGATCTATTGTAAAAATTTCAGTTCAAAATCCGTTTGATATGGTTTCTTGATTTTTAAAGTTTGTGATTTTGTGCAGAATTTTTTTGAACTAAGAATTACACCAATTCTTTACACATAAATTTAGCTCCTCAAATTTCTTAATAGTGTATATATATATACAAAATACATAAACCTACAACCTCTCCATGAATGAATAAAATAATTATAGAATAAGGATGAAGAACAAAGAAAGAAGAGAAGAAAACCTAGGAGGGCCATCCTTTGATGATCACACATAGCACAACACAACCAATTCCATCCATAATTAGTTGCAACCTTTTGTTTCTCTTCTCTCTCATGGCGGCTGCTGCTGCTGCTAGGGAAATTGTTAGAAGAGTTAGGGTTTTGTTTTGTTTTTTATTTTATACTAGTGGTTGGGTACACCTAAAGCATGTGTAGGTCAAATAAATAGATAAATATACAAAATATATGTGTAAGTTATACGCAAGTCAAATGGTAAGAGCCTTATTTATTAATTTTGTGGTCTAGAGTTCAAGTCACAGCCTCTTTTCTATTTTATTTATTTATAATAAACCTTGCCTCTAAATTAAAGACTTTCACCATAAATTTATTTTAGGTTTTAAAATTAATTAAAAGGCCTTCCAAATATTTAATTTGCACTTTAGGATTCACCACCAAAATATTTCAGATTGTAATATTATTATTATTTAATTATTTACTTGATTTGTATATTTGGGTTCTCACATTACATATGCTGTTGGGTATATGTGGGCTGATATTAAATATCTTGCTATGTAGCCTTGTCATGGTGGGGAGGCGGTTAAGCCAGTGGTGGAGGGAAGAAGTAGGTGGAAGGGTTTGGGATTGTGGTTGGAAGTGGTAAGGCAGGGAGAGTGATGGATGGAGGAGTGAGGAAGAGATTCACAGAGAAAAGGAGGAGAGGCAACGACTAAGCAGCTAGGGTTAGGGTTGGGGTTGGGGTTGGTGGGATAGTTGAAGAAGATGAGGATATTTTAGGTATATTTGAAAATGGATGGTGTGTATTAAGTGAAAATAATAAAGTTAAAATTGTGTTTGTTGTGCATTAAGTAAGTGATGTGCCTTGAGACCAAATGTGGTGTGCAAATAGAGACACACATTAATCTTCCCTTTTGTGGTGCTTTTATATTTAGTTTACTGTCCAGTAGTTAATTTTACTTTGTGTTCTTTGATTTGATTTTTTCCCTCACATTTGGGTATTTACAAATTAGAGTAAAGTTCGTCAAGCTAATATGTATCTAGTCCTTTCCATTAGGATTTGGATTTTAGAATGGATAGAATAGGGAACGTGATACTAATATTTTATCTATCCATGATTGTTTGGTTTTATGCATTTTTTCATTGTCTTGATACAAATGTGCAAGTCGAGAATTTGGTTAATCAAAATCTTCAACATAATACAGGATACCTTAGAAAGTCAAGCAAAGTTTTATGAAATATTTCTAGATTCAAATTCAAATATGATTTTTAGATTATTTGCTCATTTTTACTTGCTTCTCAAGTTATTGAGATAGTCAAACATTATTTTGCCCAACGTATATCCCATTTGTACTTCTCAATAATCCTCAAATTTTTTAGAGGTATTTGATTTTACTTTTTAATTTTAACTTAATGTAATTTGCCTAATTAAGGACATATGTGTTTGTACCATTTTTGGCAAAAATTACCATGTGACAATTTTTCGAAATTATTTGTGCCACGTGGCGATGGAAGATGAAGGAACAAAGATTTTATGGGACATACTTAAATCAAGTGGCGATTGAGCAAAGAGAATTTATTTTATTTTATTAATTAACCAAGGTAATTAGTTGATTAATTTATTTAATAAAAATGATTTAGATTTGATAGATAAGGAAAGCCTTAACCATTCCTAAGAATTAGGAAGTTGTTGAGGCTTATCCCCTAATTGGATGCCTTATCTCCTATGTCGATGGCTTGTCCCCTAATTGGATGCCTTGTCTCCTATTTTAGTGCCTCATCTTTTAGTTGATTGTTAAGTGATGGGGCTTATATGAGATTTGAAGATCTTCCATATCAATAGCAAGGCTACAAAGGTGGAACCATTTTTTCCAAAATCAAGGCAAGTGGGTTTTTGATGGAGACGTGGCAATTGGAGAAGATATGAAGATCAACAAACTATTACAATCACGGAACTAATTTCCGAAATGAAGCAAGATTGGGTTTTTAAATTTCATAAGGATAAGCATAGACAACAAAAGAAAAGGCTTGAAGGATCAACCTAAGTGAGTCTTTCTTTCCTAAATTGTGCAGAATAAATTCAAACTTGATTCTTACGACACGTATTGGCTTTCTAGAGCTTGGTGGACAAGTGATGGAGTTTGAAGATCAAAACCGTTCCTACACTTAGAAGATCAAGCTAAGGATCAAGGACACATGTCACCAAGAAGAGCTGCCATGTTTTTGGCAGTTAAGCAAAATTATGGGCTTCCTCAACACTATATAAAAGGCTCCAAGTGCAAGATTTGAAGGGTCCCTGACCAAACACTCGACCAAGAGTCTTTTAATACATCTTTTTCAATACATTTATCTTAGCCTCATAGTTTATTTATCTTAGCTTAGCTTCATAGCTTACTTATCATAGCTTCATAGCTTAATTACCATAGCTTCTTAGCTTAGTTATCTTAGATTACCAATTGTACTACATTCCAATCAATTCAAGTCACAATTTAAGTCTAGTTTTTGGCACCTATAAATTTAGTAAAAGTCTTCTCCATTGGTGCAAGATCCGAACCAGTGACGGTTCTTCTTACCCACACACAATCATTTTTCTGTGTTAAAAGTTAGAAATGATCAACAATTCCTACACCTTGAACTAGGTTCCCAAGTTTTGGTACGCCCACATTTAATCAACGAGTTTTTTTTTTTTTTTTTTGCGTGTTCATTCCTGCAAGACTTCTTGAGTGGCAACAACAATTCCTAAGGAGTGCAAACAATTTTAGCACGCCAAATGGGACCTTATGTGCTGCCTTTATCAAACATTCATCGTGATTGGCAAATCTAGGGGAAAAGGTGTCATAGGTCAATTAGGAGTAGTGTCACCTCCTAATAGTCCAGGATCAAGCGATTCTAGGCCATCATCAGTGCAACACACTTTTGAAGAATTCCAAGCTATGGCAAAAAAATATAGGACATTGCCTTATCAAGGCTAACATGGAGCTTTTTCTGGAACTCTCTCACTCTTTCGCTATTCCACTACACGAGATGAGGCAATCCTAAACAGATGTGACGCAAGCAATTGCTAACATAAAGGTGACTCTGGGAGACAAGCTTTTGGCCGTTCTTCCACCAACTCCAGTTTTGCCAACAACAGGAATTTTCAATGTTGTTATAGAGCAGAATCCTCAGAGTAGGCCAATTGCTGCAAAACTGTCGCCTCTAGGAGTTTTTTAGGCCTCTTTTTCTAGTAACCCCATTTCTGGGGGGCATGGAGGATAAGGCGTTAAATGAGGGGGGTAGACGTTGAGACTGGGGGCAACTTCCTAGGTTTTGACCGTTCAAAATCAGGAACAGTCAAACTCCTCAGAACGCCCAAAACCTGCAGAATCTACAACATTAGGATTCTCCAAACCAAAGTTTCCACAACCAGAACCTTCAGAATCAAAATGTGTAGAACGTCCAAGGAGTTGGTCCTAAGCCTATATAGAATATTCAGCCTTAGTTCCAACGTGGTTGGTTAGAAGTTAACCCTTTATTCGTTGCTCCGGAATAAAGAGAATTGAATTACACTTCCAAAATTGAGGGTGCAGAATTTTGCTTCGATTCCTGAACAAAGAGTGTATAATTTTATTCCGATTCCAAAACAAAGAAACCAGAATTATGTTCAGATTCCTGAATCGAGGAGGCAGAACTTCTCTCCTATCCTCAACATAGAGTCCATAATTTTGGTCTAGATCTAAGGGCCAGAACTCTGTTTCGATTCTAGAACAAAGAGGGTAGAACTTTACGCCAGTTCTTGAAGGAAAGGATCAAAATTTCTATAACCAACCACGGCATGGAGTTTATCAAGGGGCACGTCAACCAAATCTAGCCATGAATAGGGATCGGCTTATGGATCTCATCTAGGAACAATTTGATCCTGCACTTAGACGTGCTGGCAGGCCCATCTATAACAAACCTTATCTAGAAGCAATCAATAGAAACTATGATTTTCCTAGAGGGTATAAAGTTCCTAATTTTGCTTTATTTTCTGATGAATATAATCATTCTATTGTTGAGTATATTGCCAGGTTTACTGTACAATGTGGCAAGGCTGGAAAGAATGACTTCTTGAAATTGAGGTTGTTCGTCAATTCCTTAAGTTGAACACCCTTCACTTGGTACCTTAATCTGCAGCCAGACTAAGTCCATTCCTATTAGCAAATAGAAGAGATGCAGAACCGAACTAGTGGTTACGATGGCTCTGTCAAGACCCAAACCCGCCCCAATAGGTTTAGCGCCATGATTGGCTAGTAATCATGGATTACCTATGGCCTCTGAACGAAAATCATTTAATATAAAGTATGGGGCTTAGTGGAAGTATAATACAACATATAAGTTATCCATCGAGCCGTGCAAATATGGAGAAAGCAATCTTTGTATCATAAGCAAACGTTCATACAATATGCACATACATCACATAAGTTCAAACAACCAAATCTTATAGTTATACAAAACCCCAAAGTAGACACAATTACAAAAACGATTGGACAAAACAAAAAGGGGTCTAACTAACTTGGCTCCACACGAGCCTAGTTTACTTCGTTTAGAAGCTCTTCAAAAAGGTTGACCCGGGTAGACTCGAGGCATTCTTTAACCTTGATGTTTAGCTTGTCCACCTACATACATATATAAGTAAATAGTGAGCTAGGCCCAAAGGAGTAAAAAGCAGAATAAAGAGGTTATATGAATGAAGTTCGATAACATTGCCAAACCAAATTTCATTTCAGTTCTCAATAATCCATTAACTTCATCATGAATATCATTCAATGTCAATTTGTGTGGTATATCCATGAAGTAATAATATTCCAATGACAATGGACCATAACGGTCTAACACTAGAGATCCTTGTGTGTCAATCAATCCAAAAGCCATGGTATTGTTTCCCGTGCAAGAGCCTAGCCATGGTATTATCTCCCCATGTAAGGGCCTAGCCATGGTATTGTCTCCCTAGACAAGGGCCCAGCTGGTATTGTCTCCCGCAAGGGCCTAGTCGGGTATTGTCTTCCTGTGCAAGGGCCTAGCCATGGTATTGTCTCCTCCAGGCATGGGCCTAGCCATGGATACCACAGTACAATTTCAAAACAGAACTTCATTCATTATAAGAAAATAACGTTTCAATAGACCATTTCGTCAATCATCATAACATTTTCAATAACCCATTTAATCAATCACATATCAATTTCGGTAGCAATAACATTTTCAAAAGTAAACATAACTTGAACGTATCTTTATAAAGTAATTACTCACAGTGGGTTATGTTGTTACTGGGCCTCGGATGTCCACCTACACAAAACACATAACAAACACACAATTGGAGTACCGTTCAACAGTCAATCGGCTTAATTAAATTGTCTTCATGTGTTTCTAACTCATTCCATGTTCATATGAACTCAATTGATGCCTAAGAGTACTTGAAATGACATGAGGATGGAAGTACGCACTTAAAAGAGTTAGTTAAATTTTGCTGGAAACAGGGTCTCCAGTCTAGCGTAACTTCCTTCGCTCGAGTAGGGGTTCAAAAATAAGGGTGGTTGCTCGAGCGCAACTTCGGTCACTTGAGCGGTCTCTAAACGTTTTGCAAAAGTACTGGTTGCATGAAATTTTCACTCGATGGTCGCTTGAGCGGAAGACTGAGTAAAAGCGGGTCCTCACTTGAGTGCCACTTTGGTCGCTCGAGTGGTCTACAAACTTTGTAATACTTATGGGAGCTCGATTTTCACGCTCGAACGACACTTTCTTCGCTCGAGCAGACAGGCTGAATTCTGGAATCTCCAAAATTGTGTTTGAAGTGCAAATTTGGGATTCAAAGGTTCCAAACTTGTGTTTTAGGTACAAAAACATGAGAAAACATTAATGAACATGGGAACATAGTTAATTTGGGACCAATTGCTCAAAACCATGGCAAATTCTCAACCCAAAACTCCAACTTCAAGTTATAAAGCAAGTTTGACTGAAATTGAGTTTATATTTCTTCAAAACACAATCAATTGATATAAGAAGTATGAAAACATGAAGGACTCTTCAAATTGAGGTGTAAATGTGCCATGCATGTAGGAATTTCATGGATTCTAACTCAATTTATGCATGCATGTACATGGTTAACTCTTATCTTCCAAATTTACGGTGATTCAAGCTTTACCAAACAATTTCATGCAAATGAACTCAAAAGTTAGATGAATTAAATTCCTACATGTTTCATTTTCAAGGATTAAGGTTGGAGATCGTACCTAGGGCTTGAATTCAAGTATATACTAGCTTAAATCCCCAAGTCCTCAATTTCCTTCAAATTCTCCTTTCTCTCTCTCTAAATGTTGAGCATAGTTTCATTCTCTCTCTAAATCTCAGCCCAAGTTTTTGTATAAGTGAGTTCAAAACATGTGCTAGGCTTATATAGAGTGTAATTAATTTAGCCTAATCAAAGTTGATCAAGGTTAATTAATTAGGCTCATTTCTAACTAAATTCAATCAGTTTATTCTAATTATTTTGATTCAAATAAATTTTCAATTAAAGTTGTCATAAAATTTTGAATATTCTAATTAGTCTATTAAGCTAATCAATTTCAGTTTCTGAAGCTGTCTTGGCTCTCAATTTATGTCTCCAAGTTGCAATTCGAACAGATATTCCATGTAATAATAGATAACTACAAAATTAAGCATGTAATCACACTATTAAACACATAATCATGCAATTAGACTTATTGAAATAATGTAATATAATAGTTCGGAGGTCGGGGTCGTCACAGTCTCTCCCCCTTAGAAAGTTTGGTCCTCCAAACTTAAGTTACCTTCCGATGGAAATAAATGTGCATACCGTTGCCACATCTCTTCCTCTTTCTCCCAACTGGCCTCCTTCCCATAATGTTCTTTCCATTCGACTTTCACCATAGGCATAGTTTTGTTTCTCAATTGCTTCACTTGTCGATCAATGATTTGGACGGGCCATTCTTCATGCATCATGTTCTTGTCTAAAGCAATCTCGTGGTGATCAATCACATAGAATGGGTCTCTAAGATACCCACGAAACATGGATACATGGAAAACATTATGCACTTGTTCCATTCCTGGTGGCAAGGCAATACGGTAAGCAACAAGATCCAACCTCTCGAGAATCTGAAACGGCCCAATGTAGTGAGGAGTCAATTTTCCCTTTTTGCCAAATCTCGGCCTTCTTCATCGGTGTTACTTTGATAAATACATGATCTCCCGCTTCATACTCTAAGTCTCTTCTTCGTTGATTCGCATAACTTTTCTGTCAGCTTTGTGTAGTTTTGAGTCTTTGTTGAATGATTTTAATCTTTTCGGTCATTTCTTGCATAAGTTCGGTACCAAAAATAGTACTATCACCAACCTCTATCCAACAAATTGCCTCATATGGTGCTATACGGATGCTTGCGTGAAAACTATTATTATAAGAAAACTCGGCCAATGGCAAATATGTTTCCCAGCTACCCTGAAAATCCAAAACACACATACGAAGCATGTTTTCTAAGGTCTGAATAGTCCTCTCAATTTGTCCATCAGTCTGTGGATGAAATGTTGTACTAAATCTCAATTCTGTTCCCATTGCAACCTGCAGACTATGCCAAAATTTAAAAACGAATTTAGGATCCCTATCTGATACAATAGACACTAGAACCCCATGCAGTCGAATAATTTTTCATCAATGTAGATGGTGGCAAGTCTATATGCAGTAAATGAAGTCTTTACAACAAGAAAATGGCAGACTATCAACTACAACCCAAATAGAGTCCATACCTCTAGGTGTTCGAGGTAGGCCAACAACGAAGTCCATGGTGATATGCTCCCATTTCCATTCTAGGATAGGGAGAGACTGAAGCAAACCCACTGGTTTTTTATGCTCCGTTTTCACTTGTTGGCATTGTAAGCATTTAGAGTTGAAGTTGGCAATCTCTCTTTTCATGTTGGGCCACCAATATACTAACTTCAAATCTTGGTACATTTTGCTGTTTCTTGGATGCATAGAAAACATTGACTTGTGGGCTTCCTCTAAAATTTTCCTTTTCAAATTTGCATCATTTGGAATACACAATCTCCCTTGAAATTTCAACACAGAATTTTCAATTGTGAATCCTGGTTTAGGCTTGGTGTCAAGTTCATCACAAATCTTCTTCAAAAGCTCATTAGTCGTTTGCTTTTGTTAGATTTCTTCAATAATGGTAGGCTGTACAGACATTGCGGCTATCAAGCTATCTTGTTCAAAAGACACCACCTCAATTTCGAGTTTTTCAAACTCTAGTAGCAGCTCTTTCTGATCTGTGAGTAAACAGGGAAGATTCCCGACATTCTTTCTATTTGGTGCATCTGCAACAGTATTGGCTTTACCCAGATGATAGTGGATCTACAAATCATAATCCTTGATTAATTCAAGCCATTATCTTTGACGCATGTTCAACTCTTTCTGTGTGAGAAAGTATTTCAAGCTCTTATGATCTGTGTACACTTCACATTTGGCTCCATACAAATAGTGACGCCATATCTTTAATGCAAACATAACTGCAGCAAGCTCTAGGTCGTGTGTAGGTTAGTTTTTCTCGTGTGGCATCAATTATCGAAAGGCATATGCAATCACCTTTCCATTCTGCATTAAGACACAACTGAAACCCTTATAAGATGCATCAGTAAAGATTACAAAACCTTCGGTACGTGAGGGAATAGTAAGAATTAGAGTTGTGGTCAGTTTTGTCTTCAACTCTTGAAATGCTATTTCTCTCTAATCCGTCCATTCAAATGGTTCCTCTTTTTGAGTCAATTGGGTCAACGGCACAGCAATTTTTGAGAAGTCCTAATAAATCTTCGGTAATAACCTGCCAATCCCATAAAACTGTGAACTTCTAACACATTAGTCGGGGCAGGCCAATTAATAATCGCTTCTATTTTGTGAGGATCAACAAATATACCATCCTTATTAATGATGTGTACCAAAAATGCGATTTCATCAAGCCAAAATTCACACTTTTTGAATTTCCCATACAACCTGCTTTTTCTAAGTGTCAAGAGTCATTCTCAAGTGTTGTTCATGGTCATCTCTATTTTTTTGAAAACATGAGAATATCATCAATAAACACAACAATAAATTCATCTAAGAAGGGTTTAAAATTCTATTCATCAAATCCATGAATGTCATGAAAGCACATTTGTAACTCCAAAAGGCATGACTAAAAACCCGTAATGTCCATACTTGGTCCGGAAGGATGTCTTTTCATTGTCTTTAGCCTTAACCTTTAGTTGATGATACCCTGATCTCAAGTCAATTTTTGAAAATATCCGAGCCCCTTGTAACTAATCAAATAGGTCATCAATACGTGGTAATGGATATTTATTTTTCACTGCTACCTTGTTGAGCTCTCGGTAATCAATGCATAGTTGGAGAGTGCCATATTTCTTCTTTACAAATAGTACTAGTGCACCCCATGGTGATGTGCTCAGTTTGACAAACCCTTTATCAAGTAGTTCCTACAGCTGAACTTTCAATTCTTTTATTTCAGTGGTAGACATATGGTAGGGAGTTTTAGAAATTGGCTGTGTACCCAGTATCACATCAATTGTAAATTCAATTTCTATCAACAAGTAGGCTGCACAATTCATCCGAAACACATCGTGAAATCTCTCACCATTGGTATATTGTCTAGAATAATGTCCATAGTTGTTTCAGTCGTTACACTACATAAATACCCTTGACATCTCTTATTCATTAGTTTTCGGGCTTTCATGGCAGATATGAGGTATGGTGGTGGAACTACCCCTTTTCCCTTGAAATAAAATTCATCTTGTCTTGGAGGTCGGAATATCACTCGTTTCAAAGCACAATCAATAGTGGCAAAGTATTTAGCTAGCCAATTCATACCCAAAACAACATCAATGTCTCATGTCTAAAGGTATTAAATCAGCATACAGAAATAATTCACATGCAGCAAATAAAGTTGAGCATAACATGGATCCCCCCATAGGTGATGCAACACATAATATATAACTTAATGTTTCCATGGGTCTATTCAAAGTTTTAGGAAAAATCGTAGAAACAAACGAATGTGTAGATCCTGAATTAATTAAAGTATAAGGTGTTTACCACATATGGAGATTGTACGACACTCACCGCCTTTAGTATTTTGAGTATCCTCAAATTAGTGCAAAACCCTTCCTTGCCTTTGTTCATTTCTTGTTGTAATGGGTGTTGCATTTGTTCCTGTTGTTGGAGTAGATCTAGTTGAACTTGTAGTACCATGATTTCCACTTCGACGTGATTGTGTACAATCCTTTGCGATGTGTCCCATCTTTCCACAGTGATAACAAGCTCCTGATGCGCGGTAGCAAACACCCTAATGTTTCCTTTCACATGCAGTACAAGTTGGTATTGAACTACCACCTTGGCTTGAACCAGCATTACTAGAACTCCCAAATTTTAACTTCTTATTTATTGACGTTGCCCCCTTATTAAAATTTTGTTTTTTGCCCTTCCACTCAAACTTCTGTTTGCGATTAGCCGCATTACCTTTTGCTGTCAGTGCCCTATCAAGTACATCCACATATGTCGGCAATTTGAGCACACTGATTTTATCCGGAACTGGGTCACGCAAACCTCCCTAAAATTGTCTAGCTTTCTTGTAGTCTGTATTTACCATATGGGGTGCTAAATGAGCCAAATCCATAAACTGAGCCTCATACTTGGCAACCGATTTGTTTCCCTACTTGAGTTCTATGAATTCAAACACCTTCTTGTCCTGCACACATTGTGGGAAACGCTTCTCATAAAAGATCTCTAGAAATCGAGCCCAAGTAACATCCTTATTCTCATCTTGAACCAACATCCACCAACACCTTGCATCATCTTCCAATGTAAATGTAGCTAGTTGTACCTTTTGAGCTTCGGTACATGGGAACATTTCAAACAACTTCTCAATCCCTAAGACCCAAGCCTCGGCCTTCAATGGTTCAATTTCGCCATGAAACACTGGTGGTTTCATATTTTTAAATTCTCTTGTCAAAGCAATAGTACAGTCCCCCGTCTGACACCTTGGAGTTGGAGGTGGTACAGGCATTAGAGGTGGGGGTGGTGGTTGTCGTTGTTGTTGTTGCCACTACTGTTGTTGTCTTATGGCTTTAGCCATGTCTTGCATCATTAGTTCCATTCTATCCAGTCTTGAGGAGGTCGCCTCCTTTAGCTCATCACCTCTTGTTCTCACCATTTTCTATATGAAACTTGTATTATAACAAACACAATATATATATATATATATATTCATGCACACAATTGCATATATAATTGCGAAATCATCTCACTCGAAATTTCAAATGCACATGACTGTAATCTTGAAGTCTCTTCTAGACCCTCTATAGCTCAATGGACAAGTGAGTGAGATATAACTCGTGCTCTGATACCACTCTATCAAGACCAAAACGCGCCCCTATAGGTTTAGCATCATGACTAGCCAGTAATCATGGATAACCTACGGCCACTAAACGAAAATCCATTTAATATAAAGTACGGGGCTTAGCGGAAGTATAATACAACATATAAGTTATCCATCAAGTCATGCATATATGGAGAAAGCAAACTTTGTATCATAAGCAAACGTTCATACAATATGCACATACATTACATAAGTTCAAACAGCCAAATCTTATAGTTATACAAAACCCTAAAGTAGACACAAATACAAAAACAATTAGGCAAAACAAAAGGGGGTCTAACTAACTTGGCTCCACACGAGCCTAGTTTACTTCGTTCAGAAGCTCTTCAAAAAGGCTGACCCGGGTAGACTCGAGGCATTCTTTAACCTTGATGTTCAGCTTGTCCACCTATGTACATATATAAGTAAATAGTGAGCTAGGGCCCAGTGAGTAAAAACAGAATGAAGAGGTTATATGAATGAAGTTTGATAACATTGCCAAACCAAATTTCATTTCAGTTCTCAATAATCCATTAACTTCATTATCAATATCATTCAATGTCAATTTGTGCGGTACATCCATGAAGTTATAATATTCCAATGACAATGGACCATAACGATCTAACACTAGAGATCCCTGTGTGTCAATCAATCCAAAAGCCATGGTATTGTTTCCCCCAGGCAAGGGCCTAGCCATGGTATTGTCTTCCCCAGGCAAGGACCTAGCCATCGATAGCACATTGCAATTTCAAAACAGAACTTCATTCATTATAATAAAATAACGTTTCAATAGAGCATTCCGTCAATCATCATAACGTTTTCAATAACCCATTCAATCAATCACATATCAATTTCGGTAGCAATAAGATTTTCAAAAGTAAACATAACTTGAACATATCTTTATAAAGTTATTACTCACAGTGGGTTATGTTGTCACTAGGCCTCGGACGTCCACCTATACAAAACACATAACAAACGCACAATTGGAGTACCGTTCGATAGTCAATCAGCTTAATTAAATTGTCTTTGTGTGTTTCTAACTCATTCCATGTTCATACGAGCTCAATTGAAGCCTAAGAGTACTTGAAATGACATGAGGATGGAAGTATGCACTTAGAAGAGTTAGTCAAATTTTACTGGAAATAGGGTCTTCGCTCTAGCACAACTTCCTTCGCTCGAGCCGGGGTTCAAAAATAAGGGTGGTTGCTTTAGCGTAACTTCGGTCACTCGAGTGGTCTGTAAACTTTTGCAAAAGTACTGGTTGTATGAAATTTCAGCTCGACGGTCGCTCGATCGGAAGACTGAGTAAAAGGGGGTCCTTGCTCGGGCGCCACTTTGGTTGCTCGAGCGGTCTGCAAACTCTGTAATACTTCTGGGAGCTTGATTTTCATGCTCGAGTGGGCAGGCCGAATTTTGGAACTTCCAGAATTGTGTTTGAAGTTCAAATTTGGTATTCAAAGGTTCCAAACTTGTGTTTTAGGTACAAAAACATGGGAAAACATTATAAAACATGGGAACATAGTTAATTTGGGACCAATTGCTCAAAACCATGGCAAATTCTCAACCCAAAACTCCAACTTCAAGTTATAAAGAAAGTTTGGTTCAAATTGAGTTTATATTTCTTTAAAACACAATCAAGTGATATTGAGAAGTATGAAAACATGAAGGACTCTTCAAATTGAGGTGTAAATGTGCCATGTGTGTAGGAATTTCGTGGATTCTAACTCAACTTATGCATGCATGTACATCGTTAACGCTTATCTTCCAAATTTAAGGTGATTCAAGCTTTTACCAAACATTTCATGCAAATGAACTCAAAAGTTAGATGAATTCAATTCCTACATGCTTCATTTTCAAGGATTAAGGTTGGAGATCATACCTAGGGCTTGAATTCAAGTATATACTAGCTTAAATCCCCAAGTCCTCCACAATTTCCTTCAAATTCTTCTTTCTCTCTCTCTAAATGTTGAGCTTAGCTTTCTTCTCTCCCAAAATCTCAACCCAAGTGTTTGTATAAGTGAGTTCAAAACATGTTCTAGGCTTATATAGAGCCTAATTAAAGTTGATTGAAGTTAATTAATTAGACTCATTTCAAACTAAGTTCAATCAGTTTATTCTAATTATTTTGATTCGAATAAATTTTCAATTAAGGTTTCCATAAAATTCTAAATATTCTAACTAGTCTATTAAGCTAATCAATTTCAGTTTTTGAAGTTGTCTTAGCTCTCAATTTCTATCTCCAAGTTGCCAATTCAACAGATATTCCATGCAATAACAGATAACTACAAAATTAAGCATGTAATCACACTATTAAACACATGATCATGCAATTAGACTTATTGAAATAATGTAATATAATACTTCAGAGGTTGGGGTCGTCACATGCTAACTTGTCAAGAGTCATCCAAGTTCCTGGCGAGACGGTAGAAGCCTATATTGTAAGGTTCAAGAGAGCTAGATTCAAGTGTCACATTGTTCTTCTAGAAATGGAGTATGTTAGACTGGCTCAAAGCAGTCTTGACTTCAAACTTCGCAAGAAGTTCGAAGGCATGAAATTTAAAGATCTTTTTGAATTCGCCGCGAGAGTATCCAGGTATGAATAGATCCTTAGATAGGAGCAAGACTGGGGGAATGCATTGAAGGACACCTATTATAGGGATCCTAATTATCTGGTAGCAAACGCAGATGCAGAGCTGAACCATGAGGTTGTTGTGATAGAAATTTTAAACAGAAATCCTTATGTGTGCAAGGCATTTGTTAAGGTAGAACTAATGAGCAAGGGAATTCTACAACGTCCAAGACAATTCATTCTTACACTTTTGATATCACTAAAGTAGAAGAAATTTTAAACTAATTGATGGTAGAAAAGATGTTCAGATTCTTCACGAGTCACAAAATTCCTACTACTGATGAAGTTAGGAACAAGGAGTAGGGTAAGTTTCATAATTCCTGAAACCATGCTGCTAATAATTGTGTTGTTTTCAGAAATGCTATTAAGGATCACATTGACAAGGGAGAGTTTAAATTTCTTGAGCAGAAAAAACCTACAATGGGAGTAGATGGTGATATTTTTCTAAAGGATTTTGGAGCAAACATGGTAGTAGTCAACATGGTAGGAATGCCACAAACCACTCCTAAGCAAAATATTATCATAGAGGCTTCTTCCCTTCCTAACAGCTTTCCTACTCATTCCTACAATGGAAGGGAGGTAGACAGAAATTTCTATGATGACTCCTATCCACGAGGGAAGAGATTGTTCAGAAAAGCTTCCTAGTTTCAGAATTATAGGCATGAATAACAAGAACTCCATCTTCAATCTTGAGCGCAACATGTACTCAGTGTAGCCATGTTCCTTAGAGGAAGAAGCCAATTATCAAGAGTGCTTTTATCAAGTATGGGGCAGAGTCTCATCAGCCCATCAAGAAGATAGAAGAATCCAAGCAGGTTTCTTTTCGCTGACTTTGCCCGCCAAGGTCAGATTGTAAAAGGGAATATAGAACTTGAAGATCATAGTTCCTGCCTAAGGCCAAACCAAAATTGTTAAACCTCTTGTCACTCTTCTAGGAAAATGGACAAAGGTTAGGCATCCCAAGTTTTCTTATCCCTAATTAGCTTTTTCAAGATCCCAAAAATGTTTTTTTACACTGGAAGAGACAAGTAACAAGATTGGCTAAGGGGAAAGGTGTGGCAGAGCAGGAGGGTTTAGAAATTCAACAAGTGGATTCAGAAGTTTAGTAGGAAGTTTGAAAAGATCAGCTTGCCCGGAGATTCATAACTCAATCTCTAGAAAGAAGAAGGCCAGGAAGGAGTACCCTCCCGAGGAAAGACTAGTTGACCCTAGTCCTGTGTAGGAGGATCCCATTTCAGTTAAGAAGTAATCAGCAAAAGGCAAGGGAGCAAGGCAGAGTAGAAAATGGTAATTCTTGGGAGTAAACCAGGTACTTCAACTTAGAAACTTTCATTAAATATGATGTTTGTTTTGCCTCAGTCTTTTAGGGCTAAGAAAGAACAACCGTCTCACATTAATGGAGATGTTGAAGAGCATAGAGAGTGTAGGCACCCCATTTTTGGCAACCCATAAGACTTAGGCACTTGCTCCAACACACTCGATGATGAAAACTGCATTGTGTGATTCGAGTTCTCAGTGAGGAAATCCAAGGTCAAGCCCCGAAATAATCCCCAAACCTTCCTACTTGTCTCATTCTTACCTCAGAGGTTCATTTTTGACCATTGTGCCACCTTGTACTGAGTTTGAAATAAGGGAGTGGCGAAGCATATTAGGGCCTACCCGTGCCCCATTGGGAGCCAGCCGTGGCTATTTGGGCCTGGCCGTGCCTCACTAGCGATACATACTATTCTGGGAGAGAGCCTGCTAGTTGTCATTTTTGAAGATATTTTCGACTTGTTTTGCTTAAATTCTATAAAAGCGAGGTTATACCTCTATTTTGAGGGTTGAAAAATTTCAAAAGAATATATACACACAAGAGAGAGCTCCTTCTTCCTATACAAGTCACCTTTGAGCCAACCTTTCTTTCTTGACCAATATCCATACACTAGACATCACCTTAGATCATAACCTTAGAACTTTGGTTGAGGCTTGGGCATCACAATTCAAGCTTGAGAGTGTGCTTGAACCAAGTTTATGTTACAAACAAGAGCTTACTTCCTTGAGAGGTATATGCTTACCACCTTCACTTTTACTTCATTTTTCTATCTCTTGTTAGCTACTTATTGTGTTTTTATGTTGCTTTGAATCCATTTCAAGTGTTGAAACTTGGGTTTGGATAGCTACCAAAGGGTAGAAAAGGTTAACAACTTATCTTGCACGTTGTTTCATAGCTCAAGCCTTTGTTTTTACACTCTCTTCTTTGCCTTTTAAACTGATTTTTCAGAGCTTGGAAAAGGATAAACAATATGTTTTGATGTCTCAAAAATGGAGAGATTAGCCACCTCTCCTTACTTTTTGTTCACTAGCTTTGCTTTGCCTTATTCTTTCCTACCTTTTTTGTATGCTCTCCAACATGATTTTGGTCACTGTTTTTAGCATATTAGGGGCTGTTTTAGGGTTGGTGCAATTTATTTAATTAGTATTTGCTTGGATATCAAAGCTTGTTGCATTGTAAGTCTTCACATCTAGCTTGTTATGTTGTGTTATGTATGTTTCGATAGCTTTTCTATGATTAATTAACAATCAATCTCGCAATCATGTCTGCAATCTCCCTCCATTATTCTTTTCTTCTTGTTTGACAATTATTTCAACCAGTTGATGGTTATTCAACATATAAGTTAGAGACCTATGCTTAATGGCTTAATCTCTATGGAGGTTCATCGTTAAAGGCATGGTCTCTCCTTCATATTTATGAGTACCTCTCGCTTGACGTTCTTCTCATTTAGCAGACTTAACCATCACCTTGGACAAATGGATCAAAGAATGTACAAGACTAATGAAATTGGCTTAACATTGGATTAACCTACGTAAAGAAAATGAATAAGGTCGCTTGGACTTGGTCGGACGTTATGCCGAGTCTATTGTGTCAAGTGTTGTCACACGTCAATGCATGGTGTTTTGACGACCCTTGAAGCGTATTTACTTCCCCCTTTGAGCTTACTTCATGATAAAGGGGAGGGGCTGGTGTTGATTCATTGCACTTATTGATTTTTATCCAAATCGTGGCCAAAATCATCAAGTAAGCAACTTGCTCATTGATGGTTTTAGAAACGACTTAATTCTTCTCTTGTGGCTTTCCATGACGGAGAAGTGTAAGAGGGACAAACAGAGTTCATAAAATTCTGTCTGTATTGTTTTCACCTTGGAGCACAAAAACAGAGCTTTACATAAAATTAGGGCACGATCGGCCCTATTTGGGCTCGGTCGGGCTTCATTGGGGGCTGGCTGGGCCCCAATGTTTGGTAAACAGAGTGTTTTCCAGAAACAAAGGGTTGTGGCTGAAGGTGAAATAGGGCGAATTCCAAGGAAGGCAGACAGAGTTACTTCTAAAAACCGTCACATGCATGCCATCGTTGTGCTCTTTGGTTCTATCAGATGTTGTTAATTAATGCTCTCATTATCGTTGTAATTAAAATATAATTAGCATTACTGTAATAATTATGAATGTTATTGTTGAGTAAGTTAGATAGTTAGTTTTATTGTTCCTCTTTGTTGTAATAAATTAGGTAGCTAGCTTATTTCTTATTATTAGTCTTTGTTGTAATGGCTTAGCTAATTAGTTGTTTATTCATTCATTTGGTTTTGTAATAGTTAGCTTAATTCGGACACTTGGACATTCATTCTGACCCTCTTACATGAAGGAAAAATTGTAATAAGTGTGTATGTCTTCCAATCCCCATGTCTTTCTGCTTTTTATTTACCCGCTTATAATGGTAGTGTAGAGCATCATGTTTGTTAGCGTTTCTCATGTTCACATACACTCATCTCACATGCATTTGGGTTCGGCTCATCATACTAACAAATGTCAATTTCACTTTCATTGTTTGAGTACGTGATTTGTCACATGTCTTGGAATTGGATGATATACCATGCTCATAGCCGAGCCTATAAAAGTGGTATAAATGTGTGCGTTGCATTAGTCACGTTGTATGGTTTAGGAACATGCGTGTCTTCTAATCATTTTTCTCAATTTGGCTTGCCTTGGAGTACTAGGTGAGCACTTATTATTTTAGCATATCACATAGTATGTTTGTGTTACCATGTCGAGCATACTTTCCATGAGGCTAATTGCTTAAATGATATACTTGTTTGAATGCCTGTGAATGAAGGCTAAATTGCTAAAATTAGGACAATTTGATCAATGTACATACAAGCTCTTTTTTTATTTTTATTTTTATTTTTATTTTTAAGTGACGAGTATTAAAAACAATTTTCAAAGAAACATGAAATCAAAACGTTCCAACTTTTGCAAATTAGTCTATACTTGTGTGCAACACATAGTAATGTTAGTCTAATAAATCGGAATAAGAGCATGTAATGTAAATAAAAATCACGTCATGATTAGTAGAGGTTGATCATTGATCAGGCGAGTGGGGTGCTCAATTCATGACCTTTCCTCTCGCATCTAAGTTTCGAGCGAGACTCTTTGGTGATGACGGATAAGTCGCCTTTGGCATGAGTCACGGGTTTCCTAAATTTCCTAAAAAAGTATTTAGGTAGCGACTCTGTAACCTACAATGCAGTCCATTTTTGGCATTTGATTCAAAACTAATTTTCTAAAAGAATTGCCGGATTTGGACTTTTTTTTTGTTTTATCTATTTCACATTACACTTGTGAAATCAAATTTAGAACCATGGGAGTCTGAATTGTAGGGCTAATCGTATCCGAAAGGAGCACGAAAAGTAAACCATAGTTTTTGGCAACTCGGCTGGCATTTAGAGAACTTGACTTGAAATTCATGATATGAAATTTTATTTACACTTATATGTTCTTTGCATTGCATTTGCATGGTTACTTTAAGCCATTGTGTTTTCCCTCTGCTATTCCTGGACAGTTTTCCAGAGGCTTTCCCAAAAGGCTTGCCAAAAGGCTAACCAGTTATGGGCTCTACCATGTTGGAAACACAACCCTTGGATCTAGATTACCGTTATATTGCTTGATCCTCCTTTCACTTCTCGATGTTAGGTGTGAGAGGTATATTAGGTAATCTTGCCGAGGTGCCCATTCGACCATTTGACCTAGTTGAATATAGTAAAGCTATAGTAACTATGCCAAATTAGGACAGGATGCCACCCATATGCAGGATGTTGTGAGACTCATTGATTGAAGTTATGTAGCCTAGTTCATGTCAAAAATCTATGACAAGATAACCCTACCGTCATAGATGTGTTTTGGTTCTTTTACTTGGTATGTGCTTTTACAGTGAGACTGTACGGGATGGTTCATATTAGTATGAGTTTGAGAATAGAGTTCAATGGGGATTAGGGTTCTTCAGTTATGTTTTATCTCCTATGAATTGGGCCGAAGTGTCGTCCGATTTTGATCGATGGTTTTTCTTTTCTTTTGCTAGTTAGTTTACCATCATAGCTTCAGAAAGACTCGATATTCCCCAAGTTGTGTGGACTTGCTTCTGCAGGCTTTGCAAAGCTCAAGATCTTGTTGGTGGCCAGCCTGTGTTAGTCTCACTTCCGTCAGTTACTCGACGAAGAAGGAATAGATCGTCAACAACACCGGTACAAAGCATTCAGCAAACACTTACTCGTTCTCACTCAAGCAGTTCACCAGCATCTAACTCATCTAGACCAGTAATGGCATAGAACACGAAAGAATTTGCTGCCATGATGGCAACTTTCCAGAGAAACATGGATATGGTAAACCAAAGGATGGCCGCACAGGATGAAGTCATCGCTAATCTACGACGTACATCTGGGGCATCCGTATCGACTGTGTATCCGATCTCGATTGCTCAGCCAAACTTGGATCCACCTCCACCAGTAGAAAATCCCCAAATCCCAGATCCTTAGGAAATGTTTCCCTCGGCTCCAGCTTTAGGCCTCCGGTTCAACCCCCTGCAGGAATCTTTCCGTTTGATATCAATGAAATTGATTTGGCCTTGGTCAAGATTGCTAGATTGGAGAAAACATTGAAAAAATTCCAGGGCTTCAATTTCATTCTGGATATGGAAGATGGGTACACTGAGGCTTTGGTCAGATTACTGGAGAAATTTAAGATGCCCCCATCAATAGATTCAATGGAAGTGGTGATCCGACAGTGCACGTCTGCTTGTTTTGAGATGTGCTAAGGCCAATGGGCCTGTCTGGGGCTCAAAAACTATCACTGTTTGGAATAACCTTGTCTGATGTGGCGACCATCTGGTATGTTAAGTTGGAGGACTCTACAAAGTGGAATTAGGAGGAGTTATCCGAGAGATTTGTTAACCATTACTCTTATAACACTCTGATAGAGGTAACAATCAGTGAGCTGGAGGCTACTACCCAGAACCCTAAAGAATCATTCATTGACTTTGTTGCCAGATGGAGGGCAAAAGCAGCAAGAATGACAAATAGACCTTTTGAAAGAGAGCAAGTCCGGCTGATGGTCCAGAACCTTGAGCCAGATATGCTGGAGAGAATGATAGTGGCACCGCTATCCACATTTGCTTCCCTACACTAGTTAGGGATCCAGATTAAGAGTGCATTCAAGAAGGGTATCATCCACAGAACTAGTGAACTTGCCAGAAGGCCATTCTCCCGGAGTACCAATGATAGTAGTAGCACTATTATGCGGCCTGCAGATGTCAGCACTGTTGTCACAATGGCCAAGATGGCTGATCCCTTTGCTATTGCCACAACCTCACAACCTTCACAAAATACCGGCCCATCCCGAAATCGAAGACTCTTTACCCTCTCCATATAAGCCCATTCACGCTTCTCAAATTGTTAATGGAAAAGGGCATCTCAAGCCCTTCGATCCTCAACCACTTCCTGACCCATTACTACCCAAACATGACCCTACTCAGTATTGTATCTTTCACCAAAAACACGGCCACCCCATGGACTTGTGCTATCACTTACGTCATGAGATCCAAGATCTCATTAACAACAAAATCATTGCCTCACCTTCCAAACTGAACATAATCACCAATCCACTTCTTACTCATAACCAAGTCCTCCTACCCATAAATATTAACCAAATCCATACACTACCGCCTTCCTTTAACTCCAATGTATACATTACCCCATCCCATCTACCTAAGCTAAAGGTGATTACTTCAGAAGGCATGGACATGTGCATGATGGATTTAACACCACAAACCCAACTCGAACCATTGGCAATAGAAACAGAGAAGAAAGAGAGTGCATTAGAGAAGGGCTTTCCTGATGCCCAAGTCATAGAAAAAGGGGCTTGCAGAGGAGTACGACCCCAGCTTATACATCATAACTGTTGGTCAGCCGAAGCCAGTAGTCATATTGCCGGACTTCCTCAGCATTAACATTATTGGGGAGAACTAGTTAGGACAGAATCAGAATGATTGGCTGGAACAGGGCCTAAATGACTTGGCCGAATTGGAAGAAGGCCTGTCCAAGCTGGAAGAGGATCTAGACAACCTTTACTTCTTTGAAAAAGAGAATACAAGCAGTGTACAACTGGGATGGTGGGATCCAAGCCAGCCGAAAACAAGCAATGGGTGGCTACGTGAGGAGGAGTGAGATGTTGAGAAACCAAATAGGAGAGACTGGGAAGGAAGAGGAATTTGGTGCTAGTGTCAAGGATGAGGCTGTACCTCTGACTGAGAAAGAACAGGCACTGGAACAATTTCAACGAGAAAGGACAGAAGAGATACAGACAAAGATAGCTCTAGAGCAGGGACAAGGAAAAGGGAAAGAAGAACCCCGAGACAACGGTAGGGGATGCCTAAGCTACCAAAAAGGTCGAATGGGAGCCCAGTGACTGGAAAAGGATGTTAAGAAGCTCCGAAAATATCGGGATACAAAAACCAAAGTTGTGGTGAAGGAGGAATGGTATGATGACAGGGGGCGTAATGTGAACAGGCTTCAGATAGAACCAGATAAAGGCTCGACCATAGCTGCAGGAGAGTGGTGGGAAGACAATGACTTAAGTCATGCATACATTGACGAAGGGCGGAAGGTTGATACCCCTGATGACACCTGGTATACTGATGAGATTAATCACATGACCTGGAGTGGTCGGTACTTCAAACCCATGGCCTTAGATCTGCCGGGGTCTTCTAACAAAGAGGTTGAGAAAGCAAAAGAGAAGGATATCGAAGAAAACCTAGTCTTGAAACAACTTAAGAAGATTCAGGTAGACATATCAATCTGGGGATTGATAATGGCTTCTCATAAGCATAGGCAAGCACTGTTAGAGGCAATGAACCAGACCAAACTGCCTATCGACACCACTGCTGACCAATTGGTATCGTTGGTTATGTCTGGGGATGTTACACCGGTTATATCTTTTACAGATAAGGAGTTACCACCTGAGGTTGATAACCATAACCGACCCTTATATGTAACCTGGAAAGTCGAAAAAAGTGGATTCCAGTGGTGTTAATAGACACCGGATCGATGATCAATGTATGTCTAGTGAGGACTACCTACGTCATCGGTTTGAGGCCGGCTGACTTTACACCTATGACTCAGGCCATCTGGGCTTATGACAATACGAGCCAGGATGTTATGGGAACATTCAAGAGCCATATCCTAATCGGCCCGTCCGAACACAAGGTGGAATTCTATGTAATGGATGTACCGGCCACGTTCAATCTACTCGAAAGGCCCCGTACATCAAATGAAAGCGGTGTCAACAATGGTCCACCAGTTGGTAAACTACCCCTTCAAAGACGGGATTACCACTGTGTATGGCAATTCTGCGATCCATCCTCGCCAGGGAACTACCGTGCCATTATTGGAAATCATACATGGGGAGGAGGACGTATTCCTTTTTGGCTTCTCTCTGGCAGAGGCCCTGCTGGTTCAAACCATCATGGTAGAGGATGATGGGAATTACGTGGGCGCTCAGTACATCTACATGATGAACAAACTAGGGCATATTCCTTGATTAGGATTGGGCAGAAGTGGCAGGCAATGAGGTACTGTTGCCAAAGTGATGAGTCACAAGCCTCATGCTTTTGGGCTAGGATACAAACCTACCATTGCAGATTGGCAAAGAAAGGGGGATGAGTTGCGAGGAATGATGAAAGCAAAGAGGACTGGGAGGCAGTATGAGTTAGTCCACAAACCAATACGGGGAACCTTGAACGGACGTTTTGTTTGCCAAGGGGAAGACTTCCCCTTCTATGGATTTCCAGAGCCTTGGTATGATTAGGAGACAAAGACTAGGTATTTGGGGTTTGAGATCTTCTTCAGACACTAATTACTAGAAGATGAGGATGAGCAGACAGACCTGAGCACCTATACAGAACAAAGCAGGACTACAAGCCTAGATATTGAAAAAGAAGAGCTGTTGGGAAAAGCACTGGTTGACCTACTGACGAGTTCTACTGCTGGAGCTGAGTCCATCAACTTAGGGGATAGTTTTACTATCTCAGTGATCGGGGATATACCGGTAACAGATTTCACTAGTCTCGTCGTGGATGCATCTGAGGCTCCACGCCTAGTTTGGAAGTTTGAGCAAGGCATCATCAGCAGTTCTGGATCGAATAGTGAGTCCGGATCTGATTCCATTGAGTTTGTGGAGTCGGAGTCAGATTCGAGTTCCTCTGAGTTTGGTATTTCTCGGAGTGGTAACCCGGATACCAAGGTCCGCCGAGGTCTTTTTAGCTTTTTCCGAGTCCATCAGAATCGAGGATCCGCACCTTTTGAATGAGATTGTTGTGAACTTTGCCACTTTTCTGTGTCTTTGGTTTGTTGTAATGATCTTGATTTTCAAAATTTTAACTTAAACGAAGAGGAAGAAATTCCTCGGGTTTTGAAAATTTTGGTTGATCATGAGGAGGAGAGGCATGTTAAGCCCTATACAAATGAAATTGTATCAATTAATGTGGGTACTAAGGAGGATCCTTGCTTGGTCCAGATTGGGTCCACATTGTCTTTGGAGGAACGCGAGCATTTAATTGCTTTATTAAAAGATTTCAAAGATGTTTTTGCATGGTCCTACGAGGACATTCCTGGAATCGATCTTGAGATTGTATAGCACTAGATCCCTTTTGACCCTGAGGCCTGACCAATTAAATGTATGGTTATGAAAGTTTGTCTAGATTGGGCTTTGAAGATCAAGGAAGAAGTTACGAAATGTATTGAGGCGTGTTTTTGCTTGTATCTGAGTATCCGACGTGGTTGGCCAATATTGTTCCTTTTCTAAAGAAGGATGGTAGAATTAGAATTTGTGTCAACTTCAGGGATCTGAATAAGGCCAGTCCATAGGATGACTTTCCACTACTGCACATAGATGAGTTGGTAGACTTCACCGTCGGCCACGCGCTATTGTTATTCATGGATGGGTTTTCTAGGTATAACCAGATTCTGATGGCACTTGAGGATAGAGAGAAGACTGCTTTCACTACTCTGTGGGGCACCTATTGCTACCGAGTCATGCCATTTGGGTTGAAGAATGTTGGGGCTACCTATTAGAGAGTTGCAATCACTATTCTGCATGATATAATCCACAAAGGGGCTGAGGTGTATGTGGACGACATGATTGTCAAATCCAAGAAGCGAGAAGGTCACTACACCGCACTAGAGAAATTCTTTCAATGGATTAGAGAGTGTGGATTGAGGTTGAACCCCCAGAAGTGTACCTTTTGGGGTGACAACAGGAAAAATGTCGGGTTTCCTAATCACACAGAGGGGAATTGAAGTAGATCCTTCCAAAATCAAGGCCATCTTAGAAATGCCACCACCAAGGATCGAAATGGAGGTGCACGGCTTTTCTGGGTAAAGTGCAATTCATATGACAATTTATTTCCAAATTAACCTTGACTTGTGAACCATTATTTGGTCTCCTGAAGAAGGGAAAGAAGTTCCAATGGGTCGATCACTGTCAATATGCCTTTGAATAGGTCAAACAATATTTGTAGAAATGCCTGTGTTATCACAACTTGAATCGGGGAAAGCATTGATCTTGTACCTATCAGTGACAAATTCAACCATGGGGTGTATGGTAGCTCAAGAATCTGAAGCCAAAGTGGAGAAGGCTACCTACTATTTGAGCAAAAAGATGCTAGACTACGAGATCCACTGCACTCCCCTTGAGAAAGCTTGCTTAGCCTTAGCATGGGCTGCCAGGAAGTTAAGGCATTGCTTGCTGGCTTACTCCATAATTCTAGTATCAAGATTGGATCCCATCAAATATCTCATTGAGAAACCAGCACTTACGGGTAGGCTAGCTTATTGGTTGCTTCTTCTCTCCGAATTTGATCTCAAATATGTTACACGCAAGTCAAATAAAGGGCGAGTTATGGCAAAATGCCTGACAGATCATCTGGTAGAAGGTAATGAAGCAGTGGAATACCTATTCCCAGATGAAGACATTCTGCATGTAAAAGAGGAAACGTGGACGATGTACTCTAACGGGGCGGCTAATCAGTACAGTTATGGAATAGGTGTGTTGGTCATAACACCCAATGATTCCCATATACCCTTAGTGTTCAAACTCTGATTCAGAGTGTCCACCAATGAAGTAGAATATGAGGTGTGCATTACTAGTTTGGATGTTGCGTTAAAAGTAGGGGCAAAAAGGTTGGACGTCATCGGAGATTTGAACTTGGTTTTCTCTCAAGCTAATGGGGATTGGAAGGTCAAAGAAGAGAACATGAAGATGTATCATCAGGCCTTGGATATTTTGATTCCTAGCTTTGCAAAACTGACATTTACACATTTGTTAAGAGAGAGCAACCGGTTCGCTGATGCATTAGTAACTCTATCTTCTATGGTAGACATCCCGCTGGGAGTAAAGATGCGTCCAATCATTATTGAGCAAAAGTATACGCTTGCTTACCAGATCGTCACTGCAATAGATGAAGCGCAAGACAAAAACCCCTGGTATTACAATATTTGGAACTCTTTGGAAAAAGAAACGTATCCACCAGGGGCAAATGCCAAAGACAAACAGAGAATACGACGTCTAGCTGTCTAATTTATCATTTGTGGGGAAAAATTATACAAAAGAGGTAATCTGGAAATGCATAAGCTATGTGTTGAAGAAGAAGAAGCAAAACGTCTTATGAAGGCCATTCACGGGGGAGAGTGCGGAGCCCACATGAACGGTGTGATATTGGCCCAAAAAATCCTTAGACAAGGCTACTACTGGTCAACCATAGATATAGATTGTATTGGTTTTGTTCGGCGATGCCACAAATGCCAAATTCATGCCAATCGCATGAACATACCACCGTCTAAACTCTACAATATGACTTCACCATGGCGTTTCTCAGTCTGAGGAGTTGACGTTATCGGTGCAGTCATGCCAAAGGGATCAAATGGGCATGAGTTCATTCTGGTAGCAATCGACTAATTTACTAAATGGGTGGAGGCCCAGTCTTACTTTGTGTTGAATGCGTCGCATGTAGCTAAGTTCATCAAGAACAACATCATCTGCCGATATGGGGTCCCCAACGAGATCATCTCCGATAATGGCTCACACTTCAAGAAAGAGGTGCTGAGCCATCGCTGAGAAATACAACATGGTTTTCCATAAGTCATCAACATAGAGACCGTAGACCAATAAAGCTGTTGAGGCCGCAAACAAAAATATCAAGAATATCTTGCAGAAAATGATCGAGACCTATAGAGACTGGCCAGATAAACTACCATTTGCACTCTGGGGCTACAGAACCTCAATCTGAACATCTACAGGAGCAACCCCTCTACTCACTTGTCTATGGGATGGAGGCTATTTTGCCAATTGAAATCGAAGTGCCGTCGTTGCGGGTTATGGCCGAGTGTTAGATAGCAGAGGTGGATTGGCAACAAAGTAGGTTCGAGAAGTCAATGTTGTTTGATGAGAGAGGACTGAGGGCATTGTATCATGTCCAAGGCTACCAATGCCGAATTGCCAGGGCTTTTAACAAGAAAGTTAGGTCCAAAAATCTCAAGGAGAGAGACATGGTACTTAAAAACAAACGGGCTCCCATTCATAACCCTAGGGGCAAGTTCAAACCTAATTGGACTGGTCCTTATATCATGAAGTCAATTTGTTCAGGAGGGGCAATTATTTTGATGGACTTTGATGGCTTGGAGTCTTCACAACCAATCAATATGGACAAGTTGAAGAAATATTACCCTTCAGAGACTCATTAATCCGAAAATTCAAAAGGGCGACCTAGGCAAAAGTTGGAGCATGAAAAATTAGAAACAAAGAAAAACTGAGCTCGCAAGGTTGAAAACCCTAAAGGCCGACTTTGGCAAAAGTTAGAGTGCCAAAAAGAGAGAGTTAATACTCGAGTGAACTTGAACCGAACTACGTAAGACCTGATTCTCATTTTTGGGATACATAGGCAACTTCATCCTTAAGTTCAGCCATAACCATCTTCAATTCAACTATCCTATTCATTCATATTTGATTAGGCCATCTTTCCCCATTATCAGTTAGCTCGGTTGTGTGATCATTAGTTTGGAAGAAGGGCTGGTATAATGGATGTGGTTATGGGCAGTTGTGATTTGTTGATTCGGGGCTATACATCTTGAGCATGGGTTTTGAGCGTGTCAGGTAATGACCATTTCCGGAGACGGTTTTGAAAAGTTTTAATAAAAGTTGATTTTTCTCAAAATTTTACCCTTTTACAACTTGGGCCATTTTTGGGACCGAAAGGAAAATTTTTAGTACTCACAACTTTAATTTGATTGATTTCAACACAAGTACATTCTCCAACTATTTGATTTAAACTGAAAATTGCTTTTACATCACTAAAACTTGAATAGAAAGATCAAAGTAGTAAAACTAGGGGCACAACCAAGTCAGGTGGCTCTATGTGTTCTGCTTGCACTCGTGGAAGTTTCCACAACTAAAGATGGCCCAACTTGTTCTTCGTCCTAAAGCCAAGCTAAACACTCGCCAGAAAGGGTGTAACTAAAGCTAGGGTTAGGGGCCAGAAGCTCCCTCATCCTCCAAGCAGTAAGGTATCAAGGCAGGTGTGAACCACGAATGGGAAATGAAGTTGAGTATTCCACCTCCTCATCTGGACGTGTCTACTCATGTCCAAACTAGCATCTAAGCCAGAAGGGGAAATAGAACACGCAGTGTGTGAGGCCAATTAATTGCACACCCAGATGACGGGACATGCTATAGCTCATCTCAGTCGAAGTAAGCTACGTGCAACGCCAAGTTATGTCAGCTATAGATCTGCTGCACATCCAGTCACACCACAACCCTTCTGAAGGGAAATCCACTAGCCATTGGTGAAATAAGTAAGCTCTAGCCAAGTACTCAGGGCAAAGGTTCACTACTTGCAGTTTATCCATAAGCCATACCTGGAGAGGGATGAAAAATAAGAGAGATTAAAGAATAGAGAGGCGTACGATGAGGGAAAAGTAAGGAAGAGGTTTTGAGAGAAAAAGAGAGATTGAGTGTCAAATGATGTGATAATTATAAATTAGGAAGGTGAGAGGCAATACCTGAAGAAGTAACGGACTCCCTGCAAAGCGGGTAGTCTCTCGCTAATGAAAGGCATCCAAACCCATCAAGGTTTCGGCCAGGCCCAGGCCCATGCAACTCTTACACTCTTTCAAACATTGGGCCACTTCAATCAATCATGTTATTTCACGAAACTAGGGGCAATGAGGAATTGCACAGGTAAACATAAACAGAAAGCATGTTGCCGATAACCTCGCCAGAGAAGGTCATCCCTATTTCCAATGGCAGAAAATCGATGAACTAAGCTGGGGATGTCTAACTTTATATCATAGGCTAGGGACCGAGCCTCACGTACTGAAAACCCACACATCCATCCCAAAGCCTAGGCATGGCCAAAACAGGGTTGAGGCATGATTTCCTCATTGTATCGGGATTCCATCAATGCTTGAAATTCCTCGATCATCGGACATATCTCCTATGATCCAAAGCAGAACACATGTGTGGTCAGGTTATAGCATCGAGCAGCGGCGTGGAGGAACGAAAAAAAAAGCAAAAGTACGGCTCAGAGGAAAAATAACATTTAGGCCAAAATCGCGAAAGTTCACCTTTTCCGAGCCATCCAAAGTGGCTATCTAGTCTCAGAGCCTATTGTTGAGAAGAGTCTCCATCTTGAGAGCAAAATACCAAGGACTTGCTGTTCTGCCAGGAAAACAGCTTGGAAGCACCTTTTATAGACTTTGAGTAAGAGTAGTGCATGACAATTGGACAGCACTGTCCGACCTCATTTTTGGGCCTGGCTGTGCCTCATTGAAGCCCAGTTGTGCCTATTTGAACCTGGTTGGATCTAAATATTGGCCTAGGTCAGTGCAGTTGCAGAAAAGTGGCCTTTGCTTCGGTGTACTATGGATGAATTTTGAGTCCTGTTTTATTTATACTAAGTGTTTTTTAGTATTTTCGAGTTGTTTTCATTTTGTTTTCGTGTTATCAAGTTGTATTTTATATTTTTGAGTAGTTGTAAGTTATTATCCGATTCAAGAATCAATTCAAGAGAAAGCATTCACAGCTTGTTAATGGGCCTTGTACAAGAGTATCATCCAAGTGTCGCTCATTCATCACATATCATCCCGAGAAGATCATCGCAAAAATCTCTTTTATAAACCGTGGGTCCAACCCCATCATTATTTACAAAGACCAACAACAAAAGAAAAGTCTTCAAAAACAAAATACATAGGTCTATCTGGGTTATATTTCCTAACTACAAAGCAAAAGAAGAAAAAATCAATAACCCATTTTTTTGTCTTCCTCCTCACCGTGAGGGAGGTGCATCACTATCATCACTAGGACCCAAGTAGACCATATGTTGATCGCCTCCCTTTCTCCTCGGAGGTCGGTACTCCTAGAAATACTCCTTGGGAGGTAAACACTGCCTTCACTCTATGTCTCCTCGGTCATTAACGTAAAAGTGACAAAATGAGGTGTACTCCCAAATCCTCCAAAGAGTCAGCCAAGGTATTCACCTTTCAATGATATGGAGCTCATGTAGTTGCAGGTGGCTAAGCTTACGCCACCCCAATCATACCGCCATGGTAGGTGCAAATTGTTCCTAGGAGATATAACCCCATCGGGTATTTTCGCTTGCAAATGTAGTACCGATGAGGTACATAAGGAAGCCATGGGTGACTGGCAATCTTCTAGAGTAGCTAGTTGAATGTCGAGAAGTGATCAAAGAACAACTATACCTCACCATCCTATGGCCGGTGGTGTCCGGGATCTTCCGAGGAGCTGGCGCCAGTGCGGCTCTCCATCTGCCATATTGGGATCAAATAGATCGCCACCAACCCCGACCCGCAAGCCGCTGACCATCAAGAAGTCATATGGAGTCGTGGTTAGCTTTCCAATCGACGAGAAGTGAATGAGTGCTGGTGTCCCACCATCTCTACCAAGGCTCAGAGAGTAGTGGCTCAACCCAAGATCTATATGAGTCCCAAATGAAGGCGCAAAGTTGCAAAGATCGACTCCATGTACGGACCTCCATAGAAAGCCTTTCATACCAATGCCGAGGGTTAGATGTGGACCCGAATCACCAATCCTCCCTGCTATCACACCAGAATGGGGAATGTTATCAATACGCAGTACAAAGATTGACGAGTAGTTTGCATATGAGATTCAACATATGTGCAAAACAAAAGAAAGAGTACTTCTCAGAGAGGCATCGGTACAAGTGCTCCAATCGCTCTTGTAGCAAAATGCCCTCATCTATTCCTCGGACGGGGTCCTCGAATCTCAAGATACCACTTGGGGTCAAAGCATGTGTACGTAATACGATCGTAGGTGGTCGGGTCAAATGGCCTATTGGCAAGGGAAGGCAACGTGGGGAGCATCCTTAACCTCTATATGTACACCTAAACAACACCAATACCCACAACAGGTCGTGGGAATGTGAACTCATCACTAGCTATGGGGGACATATGAGGAAAATGAGAAAGTGAGCAGTGATTTTGAGCGAGAAATCTCAAAATTTCAAACCCTAGGATAGAGAAAATGGAAAAGAGAGTGAAAAATCAAGGGGTAAAGGAATAATGTGGGTAAGTGGATGAGAATCTAAGGAAAATCAAGAGGAATCCCAAAACTCACCGAAAACAAGTTTTTTTCGGTTCAAAATATAGAGGATTGAAAGGGTTTTCAGGAAAAAATTTGCAAGGATTGTTGGGTAACTTAAGGAAAAGGGAAATCTAGAGAGAGAAAGGGAGGTTAGAGAGAAAGGAGAGGGAGTTTCAGATGGGAGTGTGTGAGAAAATGAGGGTTGGGTTTGTTTAAAACAATTGTGGCTTGTGGAATGAACGATCGCCTGTCGCTGAGTCATGACTCCACTGGGTTCCAATGGAGCCCGTGTTTTATTAGGGGCCGCCAAAATTTCCCCAAATGCAACCCAGTTTTTTTTGTTTTTATTTGTTTCAGTGTTGGGCCTTGATCTGAATTTGGGGAAAGTAGAAACAAAAAAAAGAAAGCAAAAGAGTAGAAAAAAACAGTGAGAAAAAAAGGGGAGAAAAAGGAGATGGGAGAAAAAGAAAAAACATAAAAAGAGGGTAGGGGGGAAATTTTTTCCTCTTTGCTGGTTTTGGGTTTGTTTAATTAGTTGTGGGTCGACATCTCATCATAATTTGGGTTCTAAATTCTTAATTTGTTCCGTTAATTTATTTCTTTTGGTTAATTTGTGTTTGGTCCAAATTTATGTTCGTCTCATAATAATTTATCCCTTTTACTTTTCTGGACATTTCAATACCACCATTTAGAATCTCGTCCAAATTGCATGCTTAATTAGGTCTATTTTTCAAAAAAAATTATTATTTTGGCTTATCTTGCTTATGTTTTATTTAGTTTGTTAAAATTGAGTTCAATCTTTGTCAAAATTCGTGCTTGCGTTCCTGTACCTTGACTTGTTATATCTCCGCAATTTTACGGTTTACTTCCACGCCTCAAATGAGATAATTTTCCTCTCAGAGTTGTCCGCTTTTTGGAATTTGCTGTTTATGCATTATTTTGATCTCTTCCTTTATGCATGGCGTTAGAGAGATACTTGCTTACCTGTATAAAACAATAGGTGCTACCGCTTGTTCACATCACCTTTCCTCCTTGTCATATGCAACGCATTTATGATTGTTTACCTTGGTTAAAACAACA